>CEMM01322740.1:163524-181543 GCA_900068975.1 Hygrocybe conica | reverse complement strand
GTTAAAATAAGAGGTTTAAAAAGTTTTTTGCCGATTGTAAACTCAGATTGATGTTAACGTTTTTTGAGTTTCAGTACCTGCTTGCCATAATCAATCACTGCTTTATATTTCATCAATATATCGCCGCCCAAAACACCTAATACCTGCGGGTGCCCCATTTGGCTGTAGGCTATATTGATGGTAGAAAGATCAAGCACTGCAACTTCAAAATCAGCGATCTTCATATCGCCTATCAACATCCCGCTGATGACCGCTGTGAATGATTCCATGGTGTTGGTGCCTAGTCCGGTAGAGAGCCTGTCGCTGGCTAATACCGCCATAGTTTCGTTGGCTTCAAAGAGCGCTGTGCGATCAAATGCTGTTTTAGAGGCCCCGGTATCCAGTACCACTGTAAAGGCTTTTCCAAACAGGGTAACTTCGAGTAAGGGGTGAAAACCGTCGTCATGCAGGTCAATGATCTGTAGCGGGATAGATGTCATTTATAATTATTGAATTATTGAGTTAGTGAATTAGTGAGTGATGAGTTAATAAATGTTCTTAGTAATGATGAGTGTAAAAATCTATATTTTAAATAATAATTTATTCAGTAATTCACTAACTCAATAATTCACTAATTAAATTAAAACGGGTAACCGATGGCCAGGTTAAATACGGCATAGCGCGAATTAAAACCCCAGCGTTGTCCTTCTGGTAAGTATGGCGTACGGAGCGGGTAGCCCATATCGGTACGAAGCACCAATACGGATAAGTCAAAGCGCAAACCAAAACCGGCATCAACAGCCAGGTTATTCACAAAGTTTTTACCAAAAGCAGCTCCTGGCCTGCCTCCGGTATGCAACAGCCAGATATTACCTGCATCAACAAACAGCGCACCGCGTACTATGCTGAATAGTTTTGGACGATACTCTACATTAGCTTCAATTTTTATATCGCCCGATTCATCAGCAAGGAAGCCATTTGTACCCCCTTCAATCCTCGGGTCATATGATCCCGGACCTAATGAACGTGCCTGGAAACCACGTAAACTATTTGGTCCGCCTATAAAAAATTGCTGGCTGTAGGGTAATTGGGTAGAGTTGCCGTAAGGTAAACCAACACCCACAATTAAACGACTGGCAAATGTACTGTTGGGACCGGTTTTATGGAAATATCTGATCTCGTTTTCCAGCTTTACAAACTGGTTAAATACGGCCCCGAAAATTTGCTTTACTTTACCGTTCAAGGTATCAGCTCCGGCAATAATGCCATACAAATTGTTCGACAGGCTTATTTTACCGTTGTAATAGAAGGTGTTGGTCCGGTAATCTTCGGTGGTATTGGTAAAGGTGTAGCTGTAACTCGGTCCAAAAATAAACTGCTTGTCAATAACGTGTTTTAGAGCCGGATTAGTGTTTTTCGGATTGTTAATGCTGTCCAGATACAATTTGGATATATTCTGTGGGTTAACAAAGTTAAAATTGAAAATGTTCAACTCATGCGAACGGTGAACCGACTCTTTCCATTGGTAGCCAAAAGAAGCATTAAATGAATTGAGCCTGTATAGTTTCTGGCGGTCGACCAACGTGTATCCCAGGGTAAAATTGGTATGAGGGATATAGGCATTATCGGCCTTAGGATATATCGGACTGATAAAACGTGGCCATGACAGGGTTGTTTGTATACCGGCCTGATACACGTTAAAGCCGCTGTTGTCGCCGCCAAGCTGCACATCGGTGCTACCAAAAAGGGTTACTTTTAAAGCCTCGCCGCCTTTAAAGGCATTCCGGTTAAGCCAGTTGATGTTTACCTGTGTACCTGTATAGTTGGCTGAGGTGGTACGGCCGAGTAATTCCAACTGTAAGGATTTCTTTTTGTAAGGGGTTAAAAAGTAGTACACATCCAATTTGGCTGAATCTGTTACATCCTCAAACCTGTTTTTTACAAACTTATAGGGCCCCAGGTTTACAAAACGGTTCAGGGAATTATTATGATCGGTACGGTTATATACTTCGCCGGGGTGCAGTAAAACAGTATTTGCAAAAATATAGCTGTTCACTGTTTTTCTTTTCTCAACAATATTGTACCAGCGGTATTTTTGTGCTTTATCCAGGTTTAGGGAAGTATCGCGCAGGGAGTAACTTGGGTATACGTAAATATTATTAATGGTATAAATTTCTTGTGCCCTCTCTGAAATATCGCGCTTAATAGCCACAAAAATATCAACCTGGTGACCTGCTATGGTGCTATCAACCCGCATGATCAGGTTTTCTGGAGCAAAGAAATAAAAGCCTTCTTCCTTTAATTTGGCATCAATGCGGATACGCTCATTTTTAATAACATCCAGATTATAGTTATTCCCCGGCTTTAAAAGCGTTTGTGCAGCCGTCCCGGTTACAGCTGTATCAATACTTTCCGTACCGGTCGGGAAGATCACTTTTCGTATTTTATAGGCAGGTCCTGGTTGAGCAGTATATACAGCTTTAGCTGTTTTTTTCTTGCCAATGGTATCGCCTGTAACCTGGGCTTGGAAATAGCCCTCATTCTGTAGTCTGTTTTGTAATATGTTGCTATTATTTTCCAGGTTAACCGAACTTGCTAAAACAGGTGGCTCGCCAAATTTGGTATTGAGCCAGTGAGCCAGGCCCTTGGTTTTTTTTGTGCGGGTTTTGTTATATATCCATAATTTAACTCTTAAACCCAAGATAGCGCCATTGGGTTTAGGGCGCAGCAGGGGTTGCAACTCCTCGCTTAGCGCTTTGGCATCACTTTTTTTGATATCCTTATCCTGAATTTTTACTTCGCCGCCGGTATACAATTTCTGGCCAGAAGCCAGGTACTTGGTATTGCTACAGGCATTCAGCAAAACAGTTAGTATGAGTATATATCTAAAGTGTTTGATCATAAGCTTAATTTGAGGTGGGTGTTTGTTGTTTCTTCTCCTGCTCTTTTTGTTCCTCAGCTTTTGCCGCGTCATTGGCTTTATTAGTAGCGTCGTCCTGCGCTTTTTTCTTGTCTTTTTCCTGTTGCAGGTATTTGCGGCGCATTTCGCGTTCCTGTTGCGTACGCTTGCGGAATATCTCCTTGAAGCGATTATAATCAACCGTAAGTGTGAACCCTAAACCGGTTTCAATGATCTGTCCCTGGAACACAATAAACTCATCGCGACGGTAAGCACGCAGCGTATAGCGCCCATCCTTACTCAGCTTGTAATTCGCGGATACGTCGCCAGCTATATTGGCTGCCTTCTGGCCTTGCTGATTTCCTTCCAGGTTAAAGTTATTACCCACGGTTACCGTAAGCCTGTCGTTCAGGAACCGTTTGGATAGGCCCACATTCAGGTCCGTTCGGTTGGTGGCCGTTCCGGTCGAATAATCTTCGCCTGAAGTTAAACCGAAGTTAAGATCAACCCCTTCAATAAGGTTACCCGCCAGTCTGTTTAACTGATCGCTGAGCAGACTACTTACACTATTACGCACTAAACCCTCGGCCGAAAAACCAGCTCCCTGGCTTTGCAGCGGGTTATCTCCTATAAAATGTCCCAGTACCAGTACGCCCAATACCTGCTTGTTCATTTCATTAGGATCCTGCCGTACCTGGGCCAAACGCGTGTTGACGTTAGTAATTACATCGCTCGATACGCTATAATTACTATCGGGCAGTACGATATCGAAACTAATATCAGGGGTAAGTAGTTGGTTTTTAAGGCTCAGATTTACATTGAATGGTAGTTTTTGCTTGTATTGAACAGTATTATCAGTACTTTGATTTTCAACCAGATCAATAGGGGGGACATTGGCCACATAAATAGCCGTCAGGTTGATATTAGCGCTGGTTGGATCGCCCGTCCAAACAATGGTACTGCCTTTTTTAAAGTTAAACTTGCGTTTTACAGTAGCGTAGGACAATTCATAAGAACCTGAATTTACTTCGTAGGTTCCGGTGAGATTGATTTTACCGCTTGGATCGATGGCTGCATTTAAGCTTGCCTCGCCTTTGAGGTGAACCACATCACCATTACTTTCATCTATTACTACGGTAAAGGCCGCGTTTTTATTTACGTTGATAGTTGCTGATACATCCAAGCCTTTCAAGTTTGATTTTTTAAGCGAATCAAGCTGTTTGGCCAGTAGGATGGAGTCTAATTTAGGGGCATTCTGATCAATAAATTCTACTACACCTTTCCGGTCTTCCACACTTGGATCGGTAGTGGGCAGCACTATTGTCATATCTGTTTTTTCGTTTACTGTCAGGTTGGCATCTACAATGGGTTTGTCCATATTTCCCCTTATTTTAACCCGGGTGTCCAGAAACAATTTGCCATAATACAATTTGTTATCGGCCTGGGTAGAGTTCATAGCCCTGAAGTTTCGGGCATTGATATCCAGGCCAAAAGCAAAATCGGTATAGGTTTTGGTGAGGATGCTGCCGCTGATAACGGCTTTGTTATCGGTAGAATCGACTAAGGTAAAATCATTAAAACGGATGCCCTCATCATTAAAGGTGATGCTTTCCTGCGGCATGCGGAAGTACGAATTGAGCATGGCTACATTAAAGCCAACTTTGTTAAAGTTGATATCACCCCGCACGGCTGGTGCGCTGGTGGTACCGGTTATTTTGAGTTGGCCGGTTATATTGCCCGATGCATTCCGAAGGCTCCCAAAGCTAAAGCCTTCAATGCTTTTCATGCTGAGGTTTACGATATTCAGGTTCATATCAAACTTGCTTTCGGGGCTGGTATAGTAAGTGCCGTTCAGATCAACCTGGTTACCTTTTCCGGTAATGCTCATGCTGGCTGCATAAGCGTTTTCGGTTTGGTTATTTACTTTAACGGCTATGTTACCAACCGTATCGCCCTTGAAATTAAAATCCTTAACATCAATGGCCGCTGTAAATATGGGCGATTTCTGGAAATTACTGATCTCGGCATTACCATCAATTACGCCGCCAACCAGCAAGGAATCCTGCTTGGCTATTTTGGTGAGTGCCTCGATCCGGAAATTGTTGAAATTAACGGTAACAGGCGCGTTAAACTCCTGCGGGTTACTGTTTACACTAAGTATTTGGTTGGTGTTGGAAATAGTAAAGTTATGCGCCAGTATCCCTTTAGGGCCATATTGCAGGTAATTGTCGGGACTAACGGCCCAGGGCAAATAGTCGAGCAGCAGACCATCCTGCGCAAAACTGAACTGGTATTGGTTTGGCAAAACGCTAAAGATCCCGGCAAGGCGGTACCGGTCTTTTTTGGCCGCGTCACGTACTTCCAAACTTACGTTAAGTTTATTGTCCTGTGCCTTGCCCGATATGCTGGTATATAATAGGTCTAAAGATGAGCCTACTTTTATTTCATCGGCGGCCAAATTGTAGTTCAGCGCGTTGTTGTTGGTGTTAATGTCAAGCTTGACATTGTTAACTGTATTGGTGCCGTAAATAACCTTAGGCATAGAACCTTTAACCACCAATTCGCCCGACTCACTGTTAAAACTACCGTTCAGCACTACAGGATCAAGCTGTTTCAGATCAGGCGCAAATTGGGTAAGCAATGGCGTTTTAACCAGGCGCGCATCAAACACAAACTGTTGCGGGGAGTAGTGAGTGGTGAGTTTTGAGTTTTGAGTAGTAGGTTGGAGGTTGTAGGTTATGTGTTCAGTTTTTTCACCTTTCACCTTTAACCTTTTGCCTTTCGCCTTTTTACTTACCAAGGCTGTATTGAAATATTTATTGATCACATCCTGCAGAGCATCGGCTATTTGGGTTAGTTTGTACTTCCCGGCCATGTGCGCTGTCATAATCGGGGTTTTTAAACGCAGGGTGCTGCTATCGGCATTGGCTGTCGATTTAAGGCTTACCGTATCCAGTTGTATACGCTGCCCTTTATTTACCACCAACAGATCAGTCGCCAATATATCAGCATTCAGGTAATCGGGATCGGCAGTTGGTACATTGGCTACCATTTTGCCATGAAAACGCATATCGTCCTTTACAAAATTCAACTTTTGCAGGTTAATGCTATCAACCAGTAAAGTTCCGTTAACCGATGGATATTTGCGGTTTAGGTAAGCTTTGGCATCCAGGCTGAAGTTAATATTAGGATCCTTCATGCGGGCAACGGCGGTGTAATTACCATTTTCAGAACTGCCTCTCAGTACCAGGTTTTGGTAAGTATAACCCTTTACATAGGCTTTGACCAGGTTGCCGTTAAACTGTATGCTGGCTTTTTTAGGGTCGAGGCTTACACCTTTTAGGTTGGCATCCATCGTTATTTTACCAACCATTTGAGGCTGTTTGGTTAAAGCGCCCACATTCAGATCATTGGCCTTGATTTTGGCCGTATAAATTTCTTTGCCTTTATGCTCGCCATTTTTCATGGCCGCAACCAGGTCAACCGCGCCATAACTGGAGCGTAGGGCCATTTTAGTATCAAAGTTGGTCATGCCGCCTTTAAATGTACCTTTCAGGTTCATTTTTTCGGGTATGCTTACGTTAGGGGGGATACTGCCTGCCGGTGCTAATTTGGCGATATCTGTGCTGCTGGTCGTAAAATCGACTATGTTAATATCAAAATATGCCTTATTCACATCGGGAAGGCTTTTCATTTTGGCTGAGGCCTTAATATGGGTAATGCCTAAGCCGCTTATTTCCAGGCTGGGGATATCCAGGTTATTCACCTGTCCTTTAACTTTACCGTTTATTTTGAAAACTGTACCCGGCGAACTTTTGAAAGGTTCCATAGTAGCCATTGTCGGCATCAGCAGCAACACATCTTTTAAACCTAAGCGGCTTCCATCTAAATTAGCGTTGATACCCAGCGCGCCTATGTTTTTGGTAATGGCATCTATAGAAGGATAACGCACCTGTACTGATTTTTGAAGAACGGTTTGCGGTGTTTCCAACAGTAGATCGTTCATATAGGCGTTGGTTGGTCCGTAAAAGAATGCGGTGTGGAACTTATTGATCTTTAGTCCGCTTTTTTCACTAAAAGAAAATGAATTGATCTTGCCCGAAATGGTATCCGGGTTATAGGAGATATTCTCGGCCCCGGCGTTGAGGTTTCGGATATCCATGTGCCCAAAATCAAGCCCTTTGGGTATGGCCTTTTGCGCCTCGTTATCAAATTTGATATTATCGTTGCTGAATTTTACTTTACCCAAAGTAACCGCCCATTTGGATGTTTGTGGCGATGATACCAGGGTGTCCAGTTTTTTAATTGCTTTTACAATAGCTTTTTGTACGGTTTTGGGTTTAGCCAGACTTAAGGCTGCTTTGGTATCATTCAGCTCAATACTTTTAATGCCTACCTTTTGCTTTTTAAGGTCGATCTTATCCATATCAACCAAAAGCTTGTTCAGATCCACATTGGCGGTCATTTCGCTGCTCTGGTAGTCTACCTTTATTTTTGATATATCAATAACACCCAAATTCAGATCCATATTAAGCGGTGTGGTGGCGGTATCAACCGGAGGAGGGCCGGTTGGTGTTTGGATGATACGCGCGTTAACACCTGATAGCGTGATCTTAGGTATGGTAAATTTCATTTTATCCATATCAAAGTCTTTGATCCGGGTATCAAAATGGCCGAGCAGGAATTTAACGTCGTTGCCCGTGATCTTATCTTTGTATTTGATATTGATGCGGTCAAGAATGATCTTATCCAGCGAGAACTTCATGGTAGAGGTAGTGTCTTCGGGTTTTACCTCTTTTTTTTGCTCGCCTACAAAAGCCTTGATAATATAATCGAAATTGAAAACACTATCGGCCCCACGGCTTACATTGGTGGTGATGCCCTGTAGATTGATCTCATTGATCTCCACCTTATTATCAAGTAATTTAAAAAGGCTGATATCGACCTTTAATTTTTCGCCGGCAATCAGGGTGTCTTTTTTCTGGTCTTCAAAATAAACATGCTCTAACACCAGTAGTTTAGGCAGGCCCAGGCTGATGTGCCCTATTTGTACTTTAGTATGGATTTTCCCCTGCAGAAAATTCACCGCTTTATCCTTGGCGAAATTCTGCACGGCAGGAACCTGTATCAGAACAACTACAAGCAGCACCAGGAAAAGGATACTTGCAATTATCCAGAGTAGGGTTTTTAGGGCTATTCGTCCAATTTTTTTCAACTGTATAAATTTTTCAAGGGCGATGATCGTTCAATGTTAAACACTCCAATAGCACACTATAATGGCTATTTGATTAGTCCGGTTTAAGTTACAGCTTCATTGGCATAATAACCAAACACCACAACCCATAGATAAAAAAATTATTAGGGCTTAGTTTTTCAACACATGATGCGGCAAAGTTGTTTTATTGATAACTTTGTATTTCTACAGGATTTTGCTGAAAAGGATTCACTATGCCAGATTTTTCTCATTTACACGTACATACCCAGTTCTCATTACTTGACGGTGCCGCCGATATAGGAAAACTATATAAAAAGGCTGCAGCTGATGGTATGAAAGCATTAGCTATAACCGATCATGGTAACATGTTTGGTGTGTTTAAGTTTGTGGCCGAAGCCGGCAAACACAACGTAAAACCTATAGTGGGCTGCGAGTTTTATGTGGTTGAAGACAGGCATAAAAAGCAATTCACCAAGGAGAAAAAAGACGTACGCCGCCACCAGCTGATGCTGGCCAAAAATCCCGAAGGTTATAAAAACCTGGTAAAGCTATGTTCACTAGGCTATATGGAAGGCTTGTACAGCAAATGGCCGCGTATTGATAAGGAGCTGATATTAAAATACCATAAAGGCCTTATCGCTACCACCTGCTGCATTGGTGCATCGGTACCCCAGGCCATATTACGGGAAACACCCGAAAAGGCCGAAGAGGAATTCAGATGGTGGCTTGACCTTTTTGGCGAAGATTTTTATATCGAGCTGCAACGCCACGAAATTCCGGAGCAAACCACTATTAACAACGTGTTGCTTACTTATGCCAAAAAGTATAATGTAAAGGTAATATGCTCCAATGACTCGCACTATGTGGATCAGCAGGACTCCAACGCGCATGATATTTTGCTGTGTGTAAATACCGGCGATATGCAAAGCACCCCCATAGCTACCGATGAAGAAGGTGGCCGTGGTTACCGTTTCGGTTTTCCGAATGATCAGTTTTACTTTAAAACACAGGCAGAAATGGGCAGCCTGTTCTCTGATATCCCCGAGTCGTTGGATAATACCAACGAGATTGTTGATAAGGTAGAGGTATTAAAATTAAAGCGAGATATCCTGCTTCCCAATTTCGTTATCCCGGAAGAGTTTAAGATCCACAACACGCCGGATGCCGATACGCTTAACCAATGGGAATACTTAAAACATTTAACATTTACAGGAGCTAAAGAGCGCTATATAGATATTTCGCCCGAGACTGAGGAACGCATCAACTTCGAGTTGTTCACGATACGTACCATGGGTTTTGCCGGTTACTTTTTAATTGTGGCCGACTTTATAAGGCATGGTCGCGATATTGGGGTATTTATAGGACCGGGCCGTGGTTCGGCCGCAGGATCGGTGGTGGCTTACTGTACAGGGATCACCAATATCGATCCGATGAAGTATAATCTCCTGTTCGAGAGGTTCCTGAATCCGGATCGTAAGTCGATGCCCGATATTGATACCGACTTTGACGATGCCGGTCGCCAAAAGGTGATCGACTACGTGGTGGAGAAATATGGCAAGAACCAGGTAGCGCAGATCATCACCTATGGTTCTATGGCGGCCCGTACCAGTATACAGGACGTAGGTCGTGTGTTGGATATGCCGCTAGCCGAAATGAACGCGATCAAGAAGCTGGTACCCGATACTTTAGGAATAACTCTTAAAGAGGCCATTGAACAGGTTCCTGAACTAAAGGAGATTGTAAAAGGCAACGACCTGCGCGGACAAGTACTGCGTGAGGCCGAAAAACTGGAAGGCTCCGTTCGTAACACCGGTGTGCATGCTGCGGGTATCATTATTGCCCCTTATGACTTGACTGATATTGTGCCGGTTGCCGTTGCCAAAGATTCTGATCTGTTGGTTACACAGTATGATGGTCGTGTAATTGAGGATGCCGGCGTTATCAAGATGGACTTTTTGGGTTTGAAAACCCTAACCATTCTGAAGGATGCTTTGAGGTTGATCAAACAAAATCATGGTGTGCATATTGATATTGATTATATAGCGCTCGATGATCAAAAAACTTATGAGCTTTATCAGCGCGGCGATACCAACGGAACGTTCCAGTTTGAAAGTGATGGTATGCAAATGTACCTGCGCGATCTGAAACCCGATAAGTTTGAGGATCTGATTGCCATGAACGCCCTGTACCGTCCGGGCCCGATTGAGTACATACCTAACTTTATTAAACGTAAACACGGGCAGGAACCTATTGTATTTGACCTGCCGGATATGGAGGAATACCTGGGCGAAACCTATGGTATTACCGTATATCAGGAACAGGTGATGCTGCTGTCGCAGAAGTTAGCGGGCTTTAGTAAAGGCGATGCCGACGTTTTGCGTAAGGCTATGGGTAAAAAACAAATTGAGGTGTTGAATAAAATGGAGGCCCAGTTTATGGACGGGGCCACAGCCAAAGGACACCCCAAAGATAAGCTGACCAAAATATGGAACGACTGGAAGGCATTTGCACAATACGCCTTCAATAAATCGCACTCTACCTGTTACGCTTTTGTGGCGTATCAAACTGCTTTTCTGAAAGCGCATTATCCATCTGAATACATGGCCGCGGTTTTAAATAACCAGAATAACATGGAAAAGATCACCTTTTTCATGGAAGAATGCCGCAGGATGGGGGTAGAGGTTTTAGGTCCGGATATCAATGAGTCGGACATGTCGTTCGCGGTAAATAAAAAAGCGCAGGTACGTTTCGGGCTAACCGGTGTTAAAGGTGTAGGTGATAAGGCGGTTGAAAGTATTATTGAAGAACGCGATGCTAATGGCCCGTATGTTTCTTTATATGATTTCGCCCGCCGTTCCAATACCCGGAGTGTTAATCGTAAATCATATGAGAACCTGGTTTACGGTGGTGCCTTTGACGAGTTTGGCACAAAAAGGGCACAGTTTTTTGCTAAGACTGAGCTGGGTGTATTAACCGGTGTGGAACGCCTGATCAAATATGCCAATGATTATCAAAATGTACAAAGCAGCTCACAATCGTCATTATTTGGTGGCTCGGTAGCCTCTTATGTACCTGAGCCTGCCATGCCCGATGTGGAAGAATGGCCATTGATCGAGAAACTGAAATATGAAAAAACGGTGATCGGTATCTATTTAACCGGGCACCCGCTTGATAATTATAAGGTTGAATTGGATAGGTTCTGTAACAGTACCATCAGCGACCTTAAACTGATGCAAAAAGCCCGCTCGGGTGAGGGTGGTGATGATATCATGGGCGCATTTAACGAACTCCGCAAACGCGGGGAGATCAGAATAGGCGGCCTGGTATCCAACGTGCAGCATAAAATGACCAAAACTGGTAAGCCATTCGGTACTTTTGTGCTGGAAGATTACAATGAATCATACGAGTTTGCCATGTTTGGCGAAGACTATGTGAAATTCCGTAACCTGATGATGGATGGTTATTTCCTGCATATTAAAGGTAACATCGAAGAAAAATTCAGGCAAAAGGATAACTGGGATCTGCGCATACAGGTGATGAGCCTGTTATCAGAAATGCGGGATAAAATGACCAAATCATTAACCGTATGCCTGGATGTGCATAGTTTGAACAGCAAACTGCTCGATGATATTCAGCAAGCCATTATGGTAAATAATGAAAAATATCCCGTGCAAAACTGTAAGCTGCGCTTTTTAATCAAAGACAGGGAAGAAGCACTGCAGGTTGAACTGGCCTCCAAATTATTCAAAGTAAACCCCAGCGATGATCTGATGGCCGATATTTTTAACTTGACGAATATACAGCCGGTGTTGAATTAAATCGAATTAAAACCAACTCGTCATCCTGAACGCAGTGAAGGATCTGTTTAGCTCGTGGTCGCTGTTATCACCGTACTACTATTATGCAGTACTTTATTAAACGGTGAGGCACGTGGTACGGTGATAACACCGACCACAGGCTAAGATCAGCATGATGGTTATTGTACTTGAGGTTTATGCTGGTTGTAATATCGTATATAACTTATAATTGCAACAAGTGGTGTAATTATAACAACGTTAAATATTCCCAAGTATATAAAAACGGTGCAGCCGGTTGCGCACTTTATACCTGGTGATAACCCGTATAAGGATACCCAAAATGCGGCTGCTGATAACAACACATCAAGTAAAAGACTGAGTAAAGTAATTGCCCAAAGTGGTAGATTGATTTGATCATTTATCCTGCGTGATGAGAACCTCCATTGCAATATGGGGGATGCAAGTATCAGAATTAAGGGAATGATAAAAACTAACATCGTAATTGGTTTACATTCATTAATACCAATAGTTATAAAAAGTAACCCTGCTTAGTAAGCCATGTTTCCTCTGGAATTATTTGATTTTTATAATTTCTGACTAAATAATTCAAACGGTCAACAATTGAGTAAAATGTTGATAACTTGGCTTAGTTAATGATCTGTAATACTTCGCATTTACCATCATAAAGTGGGTTTACACTAATTAGCCTGAAATTTTATTAATTAATTGATTTTCAGTAATATGAATCAATGTTAACCATGAAATGTGTAAACCATGTAAACCCACCTTTTAGACTTTTGCCGGATTTGTTTTGAAAACTATATTAATGGATAGTTGTGGTGGATGTTTAAATTTATATTAATATAATTGTCACATTGTCAGGTCACAGTTGTGGCAAGCTATTTGAATAGTATATATTTGTAATACAAAAATTTAAAAAATAGAAATCATGGCTTTAGAAATAACTGATGCGAACTTTGAAGAACTTGTGCTGAAATCAGACAAACCCGTACTTATTGACTTTTGGGCAGAATGGTGTGGTCCTTGTAGAATGGTAGGTCCGGTTGTTGAAGACATCGCAAAAGAATACGAAGGCAAAGCTGTTGTTGGTAAAGTTGATGTTGACAACAACCCTGGAATATCAGTGAAATATGGAATCCGTAATATCCCTGCTTTATTATTCTTTAAAAACGGTGAAATTGTGGACAAACAAATTGGTGCTGTTCCAAAATCAGTATTAACCGATAAATTAGCTAAGCAATTAGCTTAATCAACAAGGCAAAATTAAGTTTATAAATAGCTTAATCTACCATATTTAAATTACTTTAAAAAGCGTTACCTTATTTGGTGACGCTTTTTTTATACCCTATATTAGCCCTATGTCCCGGTTAAATGATGATCAGCAAATAAGGCAACTGGCCAACCTGGAGCTACTGGCCCGCCAGGTAGTAGAAGGGTTTATTACCGGCTTACATCAGAGCCCCTTCCACGGATTTTCTGTGGAATTTGCCGAACATCGTTTGTACAATAATGGTGAATCGGTAAAAAATATCGACTGGAAGTTGCTGGCCCGAACCGAAAAATTGTTTGTAAAGCAGTTTGAGGAAGAAACCAACCTGCGTTGTTATTTATTGCTGGACACCTCATCGTCCATGAATTTCCCCGAAAAGGGGTTGAATAAGCTGCAGTTTTCTGTTTACGCCACGGCCTCATTAATGTATTTGTTTAAAAAGCAGCGCGATGCTTTTGGCTTATGCCTTTTTTCGGATAAGATCGATTGGTTGAGTGCCGCGAAATCAACCAGCACACACTTATTTCATTTGTATGCTGAGCTCGAAAAAATGTATAACAGTCCGCGGGTAAATACAGTTACCAATATAACCGATGTACTGCATCATATTGCCCAGGAGATACACCAGCGCTCCATGGTGATCATTTTTAGCGATATGCTGGAGAATAACCTGGATACTGAAAAGCTGCAGTCGCTATTTGCTGCGATACAGCATTTAAAGTTCAATAAGCACGAAGTGGTTATATTTAATGTGCACGATAAACAAATGGAACTCGATTTTAATTTTGATAACCGGCCCCATCACTTTATAGATATGGAAAGCGGTGCCGAAATAAAAGTACATCCAGGTAAAATACGCGATGCTTATAAAAAATATTTAGCGGCATACCGGCATGAACTGGAGCTCAAATGCGCGCAATATCATATTGATTTGATTGATGCCGATATACAGGAAGGTTACCAGAACATACTGAAAACTTACCTGGTAAAGCGGAATAAGATGATATAAAAAAAGGCTATTCTTAAATAAAAATAGCCCTCTTAATAGGGGTAACACTTACTAAAACTCCTCAAAGTAATAAAGTTTGAATGAAGATTTAGTGAAGTTAGGCCGCGTGATCAAATATCAGCTTTACGGCGGTTCCCTTATTTTTTACTGAGCTTATTTTAACCTTAATGTTATGAAAGGCGGTGATACTTTTCACTATAGCCAGGCCTAAACCATAACTTTCTTTTTCGTCGGTATCAAATTTCTCAAAACGGTTAAACGCGTTATCTATCTGCTTTTGCTCCATGCCCGCGCCAGTGTCGGTAATGGTAATGGCGTAAATATCATCCGTAAGATCATCACTAATAGTAATGTTGCCTTTAGGGTTGTTGTACTTGATGGAGTTGTTGATGATGTTGAACAGCAAGGTATGCATGAGGGGGCGGTTACCTTGTATAGAAAAAATGTATTTGAGGTGATTGGTAAACGTGAGGTGTTTCTCCTCTATACGATCTTCCAATTCCTCGTGTATTTCTTTAATAACCCCAGCTATCATCACCATATCTCCTTTGTTAAACTGGTTGTTTTCTACCTTTGAGATGAGTAATAAACTATTGATGATGGATTTTAAACGGTTGAGCGTTTTTAGCGAAGCATGCATTTTATTTTCACTGCCTTCACTTAAATCCTCATGCAACAGTATGTTTTCAAGCCTTGAGCTGATGATGGATATTGGTGTAAGCAATTCATGCGATACATTGGCGATGAATTGTTTTTCCAGTATAAAAAGGTTTGATATCTTTTTCATCAACGAACTTATACTGTCATCCAACAGCTCAAAATCCTGTGTGGTGGTTTTAATTTTTTCGTAGTCAAAGTTCATGGGATCATTCACTTTGATCAGCTTACGGTCAATGATCTTATAAAAAGGGGCAAGCAAAAATTTGGTGAATACCAGGTCGCTGATAAGCGTAAGTGCCAAGGCGATAAACAATACCAGTAAAGTAAACTTTTTGATGATCGACTTTAGCTCTTCAACTGATTCAATCGTTTCGCCTATTTGAAGCAGGTAAGTGTGCCCGTTAAAATTAAAATTATGAGATAGGATACGATAAGTTTGAAAATTCTTATCCAGATTACGGGCCTCTGTTGTGAATTTTACTCCTTTTGATACATTTGGGTTATACTTAGCAGGCGTAATGTTGATGAATTCCTCATTGAGTATATTGTTATCGGTGTAAACCTGTTGAGTGCTTAAAGAGTGATTGATTTCGCGGGATTCAAGGCTCCTTAAAGTCTCCTCTTTTTTATTCTCTAAACGTACCTCAATATGGTTATAAGATATTTTTTCAATGGATAACAGGATAAGCAAACCAGTAAATAAAATGATGGCCACTTTGGTTAATGTATTATACAGCGCCAGCTTTACCTGAAGTTTCATTTGTAAGTATATTTAAATATTAATGCGGTAACCAATACTCCTTACGGTTTCAAACCAATCAATAGGTATGTATTGCGATAATTTTTTACGGAGGTTTTTAACATGCACATCCACAAAGTTGGAGTCGGAATTGATCTCCAGTACATCACCCCAAACATGCTCGGTCAGGTTGGTGCGGGATATTACCCGGTTTTTATTTAGCACCAGGTAGTTGAATATTTCAAACTCTTTTTTTGTCAGGTTAATACGCTCATCATTATACATTACCGTACGGTTCTGGATATTAACACGCAGCCCTTTGATATTAATATCATTACTTTCCAAACGGTGTTTTCGGCGTGTTATGGCATGCATACGTGCCAAAAGCTCGCTTAATGAAAAGGGTTTGGCTAAATAGTCGTCGGCGCCTTGTTCCAGGCCCATTACGCGGTCGTCAACAGCTCCGCGCGCGGTGAGTATAATAACGGCATCCTCACGTTTTTCAAGGCCTTTTAGCATCTTTAACAGGCCAAAGCCGTCACCGTCAGGCAAACCAAGGTCAAGCAATATAAAGTCATAGTTGTTTACAAATATCTTTTCCTCTGCCGATTTTTTGGTTCGCGCGTGTTCAACCGTAAAACCTTCATGACTTAAAAACTCATCTACTTCAAGGGCCAGGCCCTTTTCGTCTTCAACAATTAATACATTCATACGCCTGCAATTTACAAAAGATATAAGAATCAAGTGCCAATATACAAGAGTCGGGATAAAAACCGTTACACTAAAATATACTTCACGTGATGCAGCATATAAAAAGTATCTTGGCACTTGATTCTTTATATAAATTACCCAAATCAATTTGTCGTTAATGCTGTTAAAGAATAAATACTACCTTCTATATGAGACTTTCCATCGAACGCAAACCCATAAGAGTTAATCCCGATCCCAAGCGTGTTATAGCAAGATTCTTTTTTAATGGGAACGACCGTGCTAAAGAAGTGATAGAACGCGTAATGGACATCAGCGAAGAAGAAGCCTTTGGCATCATTTCGCCATTGTTGCAGGAGTATTCCAAACGGCACCGGAACATTACCCGGGTATTAAACCGGCATTGCAGCAAGCTAAAGCCATTGTTTAGCGAGTTGAATATTGATTTTGACACGCTTACGGTTTACCGTAAACTATTGATAGGTTCCTATTTTACGCATGAATATTCCATTGAGTCAGCGGCGTTCTTTAACCCATCTATAGTAGATGATCCTGATCAAACCGAGTTGGAGGATGGTCAGAAACGGGTGATCATCAGCTTCAGGGCAGTGGGTGAGGGACATATCTCCTCTATCACTTTCAGAAGGGCATTGATCGATAAACAGAATAACATTACCATTCAACCCTCAGGTAGCTATATTGATGAGGCCGAAATTGTAAGGAACGCGGTTTATAATAAAAAACTGTTCTTTGAAAAAGCCGCCATTACCCAGATTAGCATTGATGTGATCAGTGAGCTGGAATCAAAGCTCGATCATCATTTTGAATATGCCAACCTGCGCCGTATCATTCTCGATTCGCAGAAGCTGCAGGAAAGCGATATGAAACGACTGGAGTACGATAAGGTTCTCTGGCTGGCTGATTCCTACTACGAGATCGTATTTTCGCTGGATACGGATATATCCGACAGGGTCATATTCCCGATATCTGAGTATGAACGCAAGGGTATCGAGGATGCCCGTTTTGTAAAGTTTTTCAATGAAGATGGCAGCTACGTATACTATGCCACCTATACGGCCTATGATGGTTCGCTGATTATGCCCAAGTTGCTGCAAACTACCGATTTTTACAATTTTAAAATAATGCCGCTTTACGGAGCAGGTGCCCAAAATAAGAACCTGGCGCTTTTTCCCCGTAAGGTGAATGGCAAGTTTGCGATGATATCGCGTATTGATGGTTGCAATAACTATATCATGTACTCCGACAAGATCAATATCTGGGAAAAACCAGTGTTGTTACAGCAGCCTAAGTTTACCTGGGAGTTTATCCAGATCGGTAATTGCGGATCGCCGATTGAAACCGAGGAGGGTTGGATCATGATCACCCATGGTGTAGGTCCTATGCGGCGTTATGTGCTTGGTGCGAGCCTTTTAAAGCTGGATGATCCCACCATTGAGATCGGCCGGCTAAAAGAGCCCCTGCTGATCCCTAACAGCGACGAGCGCGAAGGATATGTACCCAATGTACTGTATTCCTGCGGAGCTATTGTACATAACGAAAAACTCATTATTCCATATGGCGTGTCGGACTCATCAACGGCCTTTGCCGAAGTTTGCCTGGACGAACTTTTGAAAAAATTAAAAGAAGACGCGGCGGAGCATAAAGCAAAAACCAGGAAACACAAAGCTTAACCAAAAAACTTTTTAAACCTCTTATTTTAAC
>CEMM01322740.1:111388-163370 GCA_900068975.1 Hygrocybe conica | reverse complement strand
AGTATTAAGTAATTGATTGTCAAATAACTAAGTGTAAAGTGGCTGTTTTTGGGGCTGTTTTTCCCTTAACCAAACAGCCCGATTTTTCCTTTTTGATCAGAAAAACCGGGCTGTTGATGTATTGTAAATATACTAAATTATCGGCAGATTTTCTCCAATTAGTTTTTCAAATTCTGGCTCTAAATGGTCATTTTCCGTTTCCATGAGTAGGCCAATAAAATGAGTAAGTGGTGTATTGCTGTGTCCAATTTCTACACTCTGTATTTTAGCCGCGATAAGGTCATTACCATATTTAATGCACACGGAATTACCGGCTGAAATAGTTCCGGAAATAATTTGACCGGCAAGCACCATACCCCTTCCTGTAATGCGGAACTTATCTTCCAGCTTAAATTCGGCAACTTTGGGCAGATCGTTTTTCAGCATTGATGTTCGGGATCTATTTCATATTTAAATTTTCAGCACTCAGCTTTTCGTGCAGCAAAAGCAATATTTCACTTTTTGCTTCCTCTGATTTAGAAACGTCAATACTCCAGAAGAATGCTTTCATATCAAAACCATCCTCATTCACTTTGGTAAATAATATCTGCGGATCACGACCGTGATAAACGTATTTTGAAGCGAGGATCGCTTTTTTGATAGCCGAAGAAATCACTTCCATGTCCGTGCTCCCACTTACAGACAATTCCATCTCCAACCTCCGTTGACTGTTGGTGAGTGTCCAGTTCACTATTTTTTGGGAAAGTACGTCACCATTCGGAATAATTACTTCGGCACCTTCCTGGGTTAATATAGTACTTGAGCGTAATCCTATTTCTCTTACTTTTCCTGTTTGTCCGCCTATTTCAACCACGTCGCCTATTTGCAGCGGCCTGTCAAAGATCAGTACAATACCGGATACAAAATTGTTTACAATATTCTGTAAACCCAAACCAATACCAACGCCAAGCGCGCCAATTACAATGGTTATCTTATCAACCGGTACACCCGAGGCAGCCACCGCCAATAAGTACCCTAGGCAAAGCAAAATAAGTTTGGTAACCAGGAGTCTTGACCGTTGCCCTTTATCATTAATATCCTCCTCCGTATTGGTATCGCCTAAAAAATAACCTACATATCGTTGCAGCAAATGCGCCACCCAAATAATAAAAAAGAAGAGTAGTATACCTCCTAAAGTAAAGGTGGCATTACCTATGCTACGGCGGAGTTGCAGAAAATCAGTCAAACCACCTAATACGGATGTATAGATATTCAGGTTAGTGGTAAATACAATGAGCCATAAAATAACCACCAGGAAAAGAATAAGCCGGCGGAAACTCTTGAGTACATGCTCATACTCAAAATCGCCCTCATAGCCCAGCTTAACGCGGCTGGCCACTATCTGCAGCAATATCGCTTCAACACATATCTGGCTAAATACAGCCAACCCTATTGCCTGCATAAACGAAAAAATGGCCGTGTTGCCTAATATTTGCGCCAGGGAAACACGCCCCCATATGTTGAAGATAACTGCCAGCACATTCATTACATTATGCAGGATGATCACAAACCGTAAAAAACCTTTCATATGCAGGTGTTGCCTCATTTTTGAAAGGAAGAGCAAACCAAAAATGAAGGAGAATACGTTGAGGAGTATCAGCATGAAACGCTGCCAAAATCCGGGATCGGACAGATGGTGCGTAAACGAGAAACAGAGGTAAAGCACCACCATCACTATCCAATACCGGAATAATTCGCGTGGCCATTTTTTCCAGCAGATTACCGTAAGAATGATCATCAGAAAAAACTGCATTGACTCAATGTAGGTGGAAGGCGCATACAGATCAAACAATGGCGCAATGGTAAACATAACCACAAATGCCGAAACGATATACCCGGAAGGCAGATAGGTAAAGCCCATTTTACTGATGCTTTCCATGGCTTTCTTTTGCTTCAGCACGCGGATGTTACGATAGATCCATACAAAGAACAACACACCAATGAGCAGCAGGAATAAGCGTTTATTGCCGCTATCTTTGAAATAATAATTCAATGCTTTCTTTTCGCCCTGGTAAGCTTTACCAAACGACGAACGGGTATGTGCCGTGGTTGTATCCGTGTCCTTCTCCCACAAATAATTATATTCTTTGCCAAAAATGCGGGTTGCAGAAGTGGTAAGCAGGGTGTTCACTTTTTCCAGCAGTTGTACTGTAGTGATCATACTGGCCGAGGTATGCGTTTGCAAGCGGTTTATAATAGCCGCGCTTTTCTTTAGCTTTCCTGTACTACCGAGCCATACTCCCCGCAGATCCTTTAACTGTGCCGCATATTGTTTACGAATTACAGAATCCCGTATCAGCTGCCGTAGTACCGTATCCTTCATTAATGCCTTCATGCCGCCTTTAAGGGCAGTTAATTCATTGTCGGTATTATCCAGTATTGTTCGGTGTTCCTTAAGGTCGGTTTGAATGTTCTGTAACAGGGTCCTGAATACCTGCAGGTTCCGCAGGTTTAGCGCCGCGCTGTTATTCAATACATTATCTTTTAAAACGAACAATATGGAATCAGCATCTTTTAGTTTTGTTCTGATAGTACTGATCTGCAATCCCAATTCACTTTTGTTCTCAATATTATTGAGAATCATGTACGTATTTTCAATGTGTTGCTGGTAATCGCTGCTGCTCAGTTTGCCGGAGTCTGCAAACAGGGACGATACCCGGTTTCGTCCGGGCAGGCCTTTCGATTTTTTTACAGAATCAGGTTGGGTCTTTTTTTGTTTAAGATTATGAGCTTCCTGGGCAATTACAGTAAGGCTGGATAACAATAATAAGTAAGATAAAGTCAGGTAACGAAGGTTCGTCATAAAGGCGCTTTTTACGTATTTAACAATGAAAATTAAACAATGAAAGGAAGTCATTTATTATATGTCGCAAATTATTTACAAAATTTGTGATATATGTATGTTGGATGAACTTATCTTCCAACATAAATCCGGCAAATTGGGCAAATCGTTTTTTAGCATTGATGTTCAGGATCTATATACTAAGATAATAGCTAAAAGATATTTTTCCATTACCTGTGAGAACATAGACGATGGGGTTAGCACAATATTCATCATTATAAAAAGCCTTAACTTTACCTTCACCAATTGATAAAACATATGGGTAGCAAAGAACGCGTAGAACGTTTAAAAGCAGAGGTCCATCAGCTTATTCTTGATGCTGCAATGGGTATCGTTAAAAATGAAGGATGCGAGGCCGTAAGCATCAGGAAAATTGCCGACACTATTGAATACAGCCCCACTATTGTATATTCCTATTTTTTGAATAAGGAAGCGGTTCTGATCGAGCTATCGAAACGGGGTTTTACCATGCTGATCAATTGCATAAAACAGGGATTGGTATCAGTGACCGATCCGAAAGAAAGGATGGAGGCCATGCTGGTGGCATTTGTGCATTTTGCCAACAAAGAAAATGAGCTTTACCAGCTAATGTATATGGTGGGTTCCGGTATTGAGGATGTGGGAAAAGCATTTCCGGCGCTGTCGACATTTATCAACCTGTTCCGGCAAGAAATGCAGCCCCTGGTAAAAAGAAATACATTGACGGAGGAAGCTTTCCGGTGTAATTACCTCATCTGTATGTCTTTTGTGCATGGTCTCGTCTCGCTAAATCGCTATTATAAAAATATAGACCCGGCTATGAACAATATGGTATTAAAGAAAGCCATTGGAGGAATTATCAGCACGATTGAGCTTTCATAGATATAAAACACGCTGTTCGAAGTCTCCGACTTCGGACGACTATGTAAGTAGTTTGCAACTACCGTGTAATAATTGACTTGTTTGTTTTGTATCACTGTAGTCTAAAGACTACCAGCATAATTGTCCGAAGTCGGAGACTTCGGACAGCGCAGGGGATTATTGGCACAATTGAGCTTTTGTAGGTATAAAATTCCCCTCAGCTATCACAAGCGTCACGCTTGCGGTATAACTGCTTTAATTCCCCCTTTAGGGGGTTAGGGGGCTAATATCCGTTGATACAAACCTAAATAATCAGCCACCATTTTGTCTTTCGAAAACCGGGAGGCGGCCCAGGTATGGCAAGCCACCCGGTCGATAGTATGGATCTGGTTAACTGCATTTACGGCTTCATCAATTGTATTCACCAAAAAACCGGTTTCGGTATCCCGGATCAATTCTGGCATCGATCCCCGGTTAAAGGCGATTACCGGGGTACCGCAGAGCATAGCCTCGGCTACGCTCATGCCAAAGGGTTCGTTAAAGCTGATGGGGTGCAGCAGGGCATAAGCATTCCCTAAAAGTTGCTTCCGCTTTTCTGGTCCGGCATGGCCTATGTATGCTATTTCTTCGGATAAAAAAGGCTCTACCTTTTCACGGTAATAGTTTTCATCCTGAATAATACCTGCTATCAGTAGTTTACGCTTACTTTTTCGTGCAATGGCAATAGCTTCGGCTGTGCCTTTATCCGGGTGGATGCGGCCAAAATACAGCAGGTATTCATCGGGCTGTTCGTAAAACTCAAAATCGGCAGTGTCCAGGCCATTATAAACTGTAGCCAGGTATTCCAACTCCGGACTGCGGTCGGCATTGCTGATGCTCACGTAGTGCCTCCTGTGGTTGTATTTTTTATACACCGGGATAATGCGGGGCGACGAAAAACCATGTATGGTAGTGATGATGGGTGTATTGATCAGGCCCGAATAGGTGAGCGGCAAAAAATCAAAATTGTTATGGATGATGTCAAAAGCTTCAGCCTGCTCCATCAGATTACTGATATGCAGGCATTCCAATACTTTAGCATCCTGGCCGCGGTCTTCTTCATAACCCATGGCACAAACCGATTCCAGCTTGCCTGTGGTTATTGAATCGCCGGTGGCAAAAAGAGTAACCTCCATACCCAGTTTTACCAGACCTTCGGCAATGTTTGATGCTATTTGTTCCCAGGGCCCATAATGCCTGGGCGGAGTGCGCCAGGCAACAGGTGCTAATACGGCGACCTTCATTTTAATTATTGAATTATTGAGTTATTGAATTAGTGATTTCTTTTGCATCTCTTAGAAACGTGCTGTTCGATTCTCCGACTTCGGACGACTATGTAAGTAGTTTGCAACTACTGTGTAATGGCTTATTCGTTTGTAACTCTGTAGTCTAAAGACTACAAGCATAATTGTCCGAAGTCAGAGACTTCGGACAGCGCAGGCGGTCATTTGTATATCAGCACATCAATAATCTGCACATCCGCACATTTGCATATCCGCACATCTAACCTAACAGGTTTCCATTTTCTGGCTGCTGCCATACTTGTTGTATTCGTATTCCAGCTCAAAGGCTTTCAGTACGGTTAGGTGCGATATGAGGTAAGCCAGCGTACTTTCGGCGCCCTGGTTACGGTTGATACCGGTTGGTAGCAAACCATCGCAGCAGCCCTTAGTTTCATGGTCATATAAAGGCGCTCGCAATGTGTTTTCGCCCAGGAACCATTTGTAGCTCAGGAACATTTTTTCTACGTATTGCGGTATCCGGAATATCTGGTAAGCCTGGAAGTGCATCAGTACCATGGCCATAGTTTCAATAGCCTGCTGATCAAACGTAGGGAAACTACCGCCCCGGTAATACCAGCCATCGTTACCCACCGGACTTAAATAGCCGTTCGATAGGGTGAGCTTATCGAGGAAGGCCATTGTTGCTAATGCTATACGTTTAGCATCTTCATTCCCGGTAATTTCGCAGGAGTGCAGTAGCGCCAGCGGCAGTATGGCGTTATCATAGGTCATTTTTTCTTCGAACCATTGCCAATCTTCCGACTGTGTATTTTCATAAGCGTCTATCAACGGTTGAGTAAGCTCGCCCAATATTTTAACCATACCCTCATCTGTAGGGTATACCTGCAGGTACAGACTGATGCCGATAATGGTATTAGCCATGCCCCGTAAATGTTTCAGGGCCGAAAAGTGCGGTACCGATTTATGAAATATTTCCAGCGAAAACTCCCGGTAGGAATTACTGGCCGCACAGCTGATCAAGTGGCCCAGCGCCCAGATGGTACGACCAAAAGAATCCTCTGAACCTACTTCGTCCAAATACCGACGATCGAAACTCAGGAAATTGCGGAAATTACCATCATCCGTTTGCATATAGTGGATGTAGCTGAGGTAGATGGGCAGCAATTCAAATGCTTCGCGGCTTTTACTGCGCTGATAGGCCATCAGGGCCATAATAAGCGCGCGGGCATTATCGTCCAAACAATAACCCTCTTTTAAATTGGGGATACCGTATTTGGCATGTTGTACAATACCGGTATCATCGGTTAAACGCAGTACGTGTGTCAAACTGAATTTGGGCAATATCTCGGGATCAACAATGCTGTTTTTGAGTATCTTATCGCTAAAGTCGAACCTGACAATAGCCTCCTGGGCCACTTTAATAAATTCGGCACCTACAACGGGCCAGCGTAAATGGAGGCCGTATTGGTAGGCGTTCTCTTTCAATTCTTTGAGTACACGATCCTGGTCAAGCAGTTCTATCACCGTATCGGCCAGGGTATCGGAGTTTTTAAAATCAAATAGTCTGCCGCGTTTATCGGCCAGCAGCTCCGTGGCGTGCCAATAGGGGGTTGATACCACAGCGGCACCGGCACCAACGGCGTATGAAAGCGTACCGCTGGTGATCTGTGCCTCGTTCAGATAAGGTGTTACATAAATTTCGCAGGCGGTCAGGTAGTTCACCAATTCCTCTTCGCTCACAAATTTGTTAATGAAAGCGAGGTTGGCCGATACACCCAATTGGGCTGCGAGTGTTTTGAGGTGATCGCGGTATTCCTCGCCCGAGCTTTTGATAACGCCCGGATGCGTATTGCCTAATATCACATACATGGCATCGGGGTGTTTGGCCACAATGCGGGGCAGGGCTTTTACTACGGTCTCTAAACCTTTATTACGGCTTAATAAACCAAAGGTGAGCAACACGCGGTGTTTTTTGAACGACGATAGGTTTTTAACCGGGTTATCATCCAATGCTTCCACATCCGGAACACCATGTTCAATGATCTGGATCTTTTCGGCAGGGATATCATAAATGGTGGTTAAAAACTCCACGGCCCGCTGGCTCATCACAATTATTTTTGACGATTGCTCGGCTATTTCGCGGATGATGATGCGCTGCACATAGCTGGGATCTTTCAGTATGGTATGCAATATCGAGATCAAGGGTTTTTCGAGCCGGTTGATCAGGGGTAAAATATATATACCGCTTTCTCCGCCATATATGCCAAACTCATGTTCCATAATACATACATCGGCATTGCTGGTGTTGATATAATTGGCTGCGCGGATATAGTCTTTCTGGTGGTCCTGGCGAATAACATATTTCACCTCCTCCGGGTACTCGTAATGTTGCAGGCTCTCTGAATCGTTTAGCGCGACCACAAAACCGCCGTGTGCAAGCGAATTTCTTTCGGGAAAATTGGCGTTAATGGCCCGCATCAGGTTTTGGTTGAAGGTGGCCAGGCCACATTCGCGCGGAGGGTAGGTTGATATATATGCTATTTTCATATGTAGGTAGGATGTTAAGAACGTACGGTTATTGATTTAAACAATTCCTTTTAATTAATTGTTTAAACTATGACTATAAAAAAGAGCAAAACTGATCTGTTTGGATAGGAAACAAGCTTTTTCAGAGCCTTTTATATAGTCTATACCATAATTGCATAAACCATACCAATTTAATTCAAACTATAAAAAATAATATATTATTCAATAAAGTAACCTGAAAGTTACTTCCAATAGAAGAGTCGACCTTTTTAATCTCTGTTAAGATACGGAATAATATCCGGTAAGCTGCTATGCGGTGTGCGATTGACTCATAGCGGTATCTTTTCCTATTGCGTCATTGCGAGGTATGAAGCAATCTCTACACAAGCAGGTCAAAAATGCCATAGTCTTCTCTGTACAGCATAGAGATTGCTTCGTACCTCGCAATGACGCGTTTATTATATAATCTTAACCGTTAACTATGCAGTATAATACTCAACAGCCTCTAATATCACGCTGCAAGCATGTTCAATTTGTTGCTGGTTAATAATAAGCGGGGGGGCGATGCGCATAGAATTGCTGCAATGCAGGAACCAATCGGTAATGATGCCGTGTTCAATACAGCGGTCTATTATTTTTTTATTCAGGTCGAAACTGTCCAGTTCAACGGCCAGCATTAGTCCTTTGCCCCGTACCTGTTTAATTGCCGGGTGAACCAACAGCTTGCGGAACAAGGCTTCTTTTTCGGCTACGCCGGATACCAGATTTTCGTCCAGTAATACTTTGAGTGCAGCCAATCCAGCGGCACAGCATACGGGATGCCCGCCAAAGGTGGTAATATGGCCCAGGATGGGGTTTTCCTTAAGAGCGCCCATAATGCTGTTGGAGGAGATAAAAGCGCCTACAGGCATGCCACCGCCCAGCGCTTTGGCCAGCAGTAATATATCAGGCACAATGCCAAAATGCTCAAAGGCAAAAAGTTTACCGGTACGACCAAAAGCGGCCTGTATCTCATCCAGTATCAGTAAGGTGCCGGTTTCATCACAGCGTTTGCGCAAGGCCTGCATATAAGTGGTGTCTGGTACACGGATGCCAGCTTCGCCCTGTACGGTTTCAATAATGACACAGGCGGTTTGATCGGTGATCAACTGCAGATCATCTGCCTCATTAAAACGGATAAAACTTACTCCTGGGAGTAAGGGCCGGTAAGCTTGCTTAAATTCTTCGTTGCCCATAACACTTAATGCGCCCTGGGTGCTGCCATGGTAGGAGTTGTGGCAAGCGATGATCTGCTGCCTGCCGGTATAGCGTTTGGCTAGTTTTAAAGCCCCCTCAACAGCTTCGGCGCCGGAGTTGGTAAAATATACCGACTGCAGATTTGGAGGCAGTACAGATACCAGCTTTTCGGCAAAACGCACTTGCGGGGTTTGTACGTATTCGCCATAAACCATCAGGTGCATGTATTGGTCAACCTGGTGTTTAATGGCGGCTATAACTTTTGGATTACCGTGGCCCAGGCTGCTTACGCCAATGCCCGATATGAGGTCGGTATGGGCTTTGCCTGTAGTATCATACATATATACACCTTCGGCCCGTTCAAACTCCAGCAACAGCGGAAAGTTGGTGGTTTGCGCGTTATTGGCTAAAAAGAGTTGGCGAAGGGTAGGCATTTTTAATTATTGATTTAGGGCAAAGATAAGATGAATGCAGTTATGAAAAGTGAATAAATAGAAGCTCGTGTTGTGGCCAACAACCAAGGCGTCATTGCGAGGTGCGAAGCAATCTCTATGCTGTACAGAGCGACTCTGCAAATCGGGGATTGCTTCGTACCTCGCAATGACGCGCGGGTAAAACAATCACTAATTCAGTAAATCAATAATTCAGTAATTAATTAGTTTCCTGCTCTTTCGCTGCGTTCGCTGAGTTGTTTGATGAGCTCATCGCGAAAGGCCTGCTCGCTTTTATATAGTTTGCTTACCTTTTCGGGGGGCAGGATCTTGGAGAACGCATCGCGGTAGCGTTTACGGATAGCAACCTGCTGGCTTTCATAGTAAATTTCTTTATCTATTTGCTCGGTACCATTAGTGGCAGCGCTTGAATTGTTAAGGCGTTTTAATATGTTAACAGCCGTAATCTCCTGTTGATACTGGCGATATATAGGCCAAAACTTGGCCGATTCTTCATCGGTCAAGTCAAGTTGTTTATTGATAAATCTGTCATGAGCTGCATCAAGCTTTTGGCGTACATTTTTTTTGTTACGCAGTGGCGCAGGCGTTATCCCCTGCCGCTGTACCAGGCTATTGCTTGCCTGAGCAAAGGACTCATAGCCTGCTGCTATCATCAATAATAAAACAAAAATATGCCTGATCAATTTACTCATTAAAATGTATCGTTAATTAGTACTCTCCAAATAGTCGGACAGGTCTGCATCCAGATTTGCGCTGTTTATTTGCTGACCGCCGTCCATCAGGGAAGGGGTATCACCTGCATCTGCATGCAGTTGAAGGTAGCTTTTAATTTCGTCAACCGGTACGGTTGACAGCTGCTCATGTAAAAAAGATTGATCGTGCTTTACGGGTGCGTCGGCATTCCTGATCACTACACCAATGCCCAGTATAAGAGCAAAGCAGGCTGCGGTAGCGTATCTGAAGGTTGGTGACGCGAACATTCTGCGTACAATACCTTTCTTTTTAACAGCAACAGGCAAGGTAACCACTTTGGCGGTAACCTGTTCCTCATTAACGGTTTTATTTAAGATATTCTGGCTTAACTGCTCAAAATAGTTTTCAGGCACAGTAAAGCTTTCGGCTTCGCTATTGATATGTTCTTCAATCGCTATCCGGCTTTGAATATTACTACTCAATGTTTCGAAGTAATTTTCAGGCACGGTAAAGCTCTCCGCTTCGTTGCTGATCTGCTGCTCAATAGTTATCCTGCTTTGGATGTTACTGCTCAGTTCATCAAAATAATTTTCGGGTATACTAAAACCCTGGTGCTCCGGGTTTAAGGCCTCCTCAATAGTTATCCTGCTTTGAATATTGCTGCCAAGCTCCTCAAAATAATTCTCAGGTACGGTAAAACCGGAGTCCTGTGTGTTCACAGCGTCCTCAACACGTATGCGGCTTTGTATGTTACTGCTTAATTGATCAAAGTAGTTTTCAGGCACGGAAAACCCTGTGGATGAGTTTTTCAACTCTTCCAGCCTTATGCGTGATGTTATATGCTGCGCTAATTCATCGAAATAGCCAGGCGGAACCAGAAACGGATTCTTGGCATCGATCCGTTTCAATGATTCATAATCATCCAGCCACTCCCTATTGTCCATATCGCTTTTCATACAGTACTATAGATGAATTTATTGCTAAAAGGTTTAACGTAATTCTGTATTAATTTTGAATTTAATCTCTCGACAATAAAAAAGCCTCTATCTTCTTGACAGCCAGGTGAAAAGATGCCTTTAAAGCACCCACACTTGTGCCCAAAACAGCTGATATTTCTTCATACTTCATATCATCATAATATTTCATGTTGAAAACCAGTCGTTGTTTCTCGGGCAGGGTTAACAATGCTTCCTGCAATTTGCGCTGTGCCTGGTCGCCATTAAAATAGCTCGAATCGGCCAGCGAATCAGCCAGTTCATAAGCCACATCATCCAACGGGATATTATTTTTTTGTTTTTTCTTGTTCAAAAAAGTAATACACTCGTTGGATGCTATCCTGTACATCCAGGTATATAGCTGCGCGTCGTTTCTAAAACCCAGCAGGTTTTTCCAAACCTTTATAAAAACATCCTGCACCAGATCGTCCGCATCGTCATGGTCAACAACCATGCGCCTGATGTGCCAGTAAATTTTTTGCTGGTATTTTTTCAATAACAGGTTAAACGCTTCGTTACGTGTTTTTTCGTCCTGGAACTTACTTAAAATCTCTGAATCTTCAACCTGCAACGACATTTTTCAATTTTTATAGTTAAATGCTTATTACCGCATTTTGTTTTCTTTTCATCACCTTTTTTGCTGCCAGTACAATATGCTCAGCATCAAGGCCATACTTGGTCATCAGCTGTTCTGGCGTACCGCTTTCGCCAAAGCTGTCATTAACGGCCACATATTCCTGCGGCGTTGGGTTATGCGTAGCCAACACCTGTGCAATGCTGTCGCCCAAACCACCCAGACGGTTATGCTCTTCGGCAGTAACCACACAACCTGTTTTTGCTACCGACTTTAATACGGCTTCAGCATCTAAAGGTTTTATGGTGTGTATGTTAATGATCTCGGCATCAATACCTTCCTCTGCCAGTATTTCGCCGGCTAATATAGCCTGCCATACCAGGTGACCGGTGGCAAATATAGTCACATCTGCACCTTCATTCACCATCCAGGCCTTGCCAATCTCAAATTTTTGATCAGGATCGGTAAAAATAGGTACCACCGGGCGGCCAAAACGCAGGTAAACCGGGCCTTCATACTCGGCAATGGCCAGGGTAGCGGCTTTAGTTTGGTTATAATCGCAAGTGTTGATCACCGTCATGCCCGGCAACATTTTCATGAGCCCGATATCTTCCAGGATCTGGTGGGTAGCGCCATCCTCGCCCAGGGTTAAACCTGCGTGTGAGGCACAAATTTTTACGTTTTTGTTAGAGTATGCTATCGACTGGCGGATCTGGTCATAAACCCTGCCGGTTGAAAAGTTGGCGAAAGTGCCTGTGAACGGAATTTTACCGCCAATGGTCATACCGGCGGCAATGCCCATCATGTTAGCTTCGGCAATACCTACCTGTACAAAACGCTCAGGAAATTCTTTGATGAAATCATTCATTTTTAACGATCCGATCAGGTCGGCGCAAAGAGCCACTACTTGGTCGTTTTTTCTGCCGGCTTCCAGCAGCCCGGCGCCAAAGCCCGAGCGGGTATCTTTTTTATCTGTGTAAGTGTATTTTTTCATGAGCCTCACCCCAACCCCTCTCCAAAGCAGAGGGGCTTTTGGGAAATATTCTATGTGATAAATTCTTGTGTCTTGATTCTTGTCTCTTGCTTCTAAGAGGGGGGCTTAATAATCGCCCAATGTTTCTTCCAGTTGACCGAGGGCCAGCTGTAGTTGCTCGTCGTTTGGCGCTACACCATGCCATTTGTGGCTGCCCACCATAAAATCAACACCATAACCCATTTCGGTATGCATTAGTATCATGATCGGTTTACCCTGACCTGTGCGGCTTTTGGCCAGTTCCAGTGTTTTTACTACATCGGACATGTCATTACCTTTCATTTCCAAAACGTCCCAGCCAAAGGCTACCCATTTAGCATGCAGATCACCTAAAGAAAGTACCAGGTTGGTAGGCCCGTCAATTTGCTGACCATTCACATCGATGGTCGATATCAGGTTATCAACCTTGTTATGCGGCGCAAACATGGCAGCTTCCCATATTTGTCCTTCCTGTAACTCACCATCACCGTGCAGGGTGAATACTAATGATTTATCACCATTCAGTTTTTTAGTAAGCGCGGCGCCAATAGCTACCGATAAGCCCTGACCTAATGATCCAGAAGCGATACGTATTCCTGGTAAATGCTCATGCGTGGTAGGGTGACCCTGTAAACGGGTATTCAGCTTACGGAAGGTAGCCAGTTCGGCCTTGTCAAAGTAACCGGCGTGGGCCAGTGTGCTGTAAAATACAGGAGAAATATGCCCGTTTGATAAAAAGAAAATATCCTCGCCAACGGCATCCATGTTAAAATTGGAGTCGTGGTTCATTACCGAGAAGTAAAGGGCAGTGAAATATTCTGTACAACCTAATGAACCACCCGGGTGACCGGATTGGCAGGCGTGTACCATACGTACAATGTCGCGACGGATCTGCGACGCGGTTTTTTCTAATTCTTGAATAGTAGGTTTCATTAATAAAGTTCGGGAAGGGCTAAAATAGCCTTGATATGGTTTTTAAAAGTTTATGCTATCAGGTCGAGTATTTGCTGTGAAGCATTTTGTGTATCAACCTTGTGAATTATTTTGCTGATGATACCATCGGCGCTGATGAGGAAGGTAGTGCGCGCGGTACCCATGTATTGTTTGCCGTACATGTTTTTCTCTACCCAAACGCCGTAAGCTTCTACAATTTGTTTTTCGTTATCGGCTATCAGGGTAAAAGGCAGGCTGTATTTGGTCTCGAATTTTTTGTGCGATTTTTCATCATCGGTGCTTACACCGATCACTTCAAAGCCAATTTTTGATAAAACCTGATAGTTATCCCTAAAGTTGCATGACTCGGCAGTACAGCCCGGGGTGTCATCTTTTGGATAAAAATAAAGGATCACATTTTTTCCTTTGTAATCAGCAAGAGAAATGGTTTTGCCATTCTGGTCTTTTGCCGTAAAATCAGGGGCTTTATCGCCTTCTTTTAATGTTGCCATAGGTTGTTTTAGTTTTTTAGGAGCGAGATCTGAGTTTTCAGAGCCAGACTCAGCTATTGGAGTTGGAGAGAAAGATGCATTGGATAACCACCTTTACCTGCCAAACCGTGATTCTGACACCCGCTCTTCACACTCACTCTCGATATTACTTATAAAAATCGGCTGTAAATTCCGAAAAATTATTCTTATTGTCGCCAACTGTCAGCTTAAATACGTGCTTACCAGGAGCAATTTCGCCGCTAAAGGTATAACTTAGTATTTTACTTTTATAATCCCATTCCATTAAAACCCATTTATTGTCGATAGTGCCACTGTAGCTTTTAATGCCCGACAGGTTATCGCTCATTCTAAAGTTGATGCTTTTGGCCGAGGCCATATTTTTACCGTTGATGATATTGAGCGGACGGATAACCGGCGGTATGGTATCTATCCGGATATAATAATCGCCGAAGGCGGTCACTTTTGATTTTACAAAGCCATCCTGGAAATAACCACCCTGGCAACCACCGGCTATACTTACGATGACCGCTTTATCGGCGTATTTACCCAGATCCACGTCGGGTTTTATCCAAAGGTCATAACTGTCATGAATGGGCGTGAGGCGGTTATGGATATGGTGCACCTGCGAAAAACCAGAGGCTGGTTTGGGTGATACGGAATAAATAAAATCCAGATCATCATACAAATTGCCTGGCATAATGCTCACTTTCACTTTATCGGTGCTGAACTCGCTCTTTTTATCAAAATGGAATAAGGTACCGGCTACTTTATAAGCAGGAGGTGTGAATTTTTCGGACTGTACTTTTAATTTTAAGGTGGATGTATTGCCTGCCACATCTTTTACAACATACTCCACATCATGCAGGGCGTTGTCATCAAAAGTGACGATGCCCCGGTTGCTGGATTGCGGATAGAGGGATATGTGACTGCCCGGCAAGATAAAGCATTTCTGCATCCAGCGGCGCGATGATTCAAAAGCCGGGTAATCAATATAAGCGTTGATGGCATGGGTTTGATCGAAGGCAAAGCGTTCAACCGAAAAAGTATATACTGTTTGACCGTCGAGTTTTAGCTCCAGCGAGTAAATGCCATTATGATTGGCCGAGGTACTGTTCATATCGGTGGTATTGATACCGAAGCCTACATAGCCGCTCAGGTGTAATACCTGTGGTTTTAATAAGTGATAATTGCCTGTGCCGGTAGCCCCGGTTACTGCCAGAAATTCTTTCTGGGTTTTTTCGCTAAAGGGGTTGCCATTGAGGTGATAGATGCAGATAGAGGTGATGGTAGGAGGAACCCGGTCTGGAATGGTTAAGCCAAACAATTGGGGGTTAATAGTCTCTTCGGTTTGGGTGTCCCTAATCTCGAAATGCACGTGGGGCCCGGCGGATGCCCCGGCATTACCAGACATGGCAAACACCTCACCTTTTTGAAGTGGCACCTGTTTAGGATCGAGATTAAAGTCGGCCTCATAAGTTTGGTGATCGTACTGGTAGGCTTTTACTATGGCCGCTATGGCGGGCGAAAATGCTTCTAGGTGACCATAAACGGTAGTATAACCATTAGGATGGGTGATATAAACGGCCCTGCCGAAACCACCAAATTGTACCCTTACCCTTGAAACAAAACCATCGGCAGCGGCATGTACCGGGTATCCGGTGCGTTGGTTGGTTTTAAAATCGAGCCCCGAATGAAAGTGGGCGGGCCTGAGCTCGCCGAATGAACCGGCCGTAGTTGGCGGCAGATCAAGCGGGTAGCGGAAATAGTTTTGCGGGTATTGCCTGCTTTGTATAGGTGTTTGTGCCTGTATGTCCAAATTAAAAACGAGGCATAGCGCGGTAATAATCAGCTGTTTTTTGATCATGTTTTATTTAACGTAAAAGTCAAGCAATTTTTCATCCTCTAAATATCCTTCCAGCCTGTCGCCAACTTTTACTTTTGATACGCCCTGTGGGGTACCGGTAAATATAAGGTCGCCCTTTTTAAGGGTGATGTATCTTGAAACAAAGGCAATAATGTTTTCGAACGGGAACAGCAGATCGCGGGTATTGCCCTGCTGCCGGGTTTCGCCGTTCACATCCAGTTTAAAATTCAGATCATAGATTTGTGGGAATTTGCTTTTAGGCACGAAAGCGCTGATAGGCGCCGAGCCGTCAAAGGCTTTGGCCAGTTCCCAGGGCAAACCTTTTTCTTTATGCTTGCTCTGGATATCGCGGGCGGTAAAATCAACACCCAGGGCAATTTCTTCGTAGTAATTGCCGGCGAATTTCTCGCTGATATGTTTTCCTTCCTTACTTATTTTTAAAACGATCTCGATCTCGTGATGTACGTCGTCAGAAAAATCGGGGTGGTAAAAAGGTTTGTTATCCTTGATAATGGCAGTTTCGGGTTTCATAAAAATAACCGGAACTGCGGGTACCGGGTTATTTAATTCTTTGGCGTGTTCGGCATAGTTGCGGCCAATGGCAATTATCTTCATTTGTTTTATTTCGGATTTCGGATGTTCGATTTCGGATTTTGTTAATTATAGATACAGACGATATAAATCTGAAAGCCAAAAATTCTAAAATAAATCCGGAATAAAAATTAAATCCGAAATCGAACATCCGAAATCCGAATTAATTACAGTACCGAGATGCGTTTGATAACCGATTCTGTACCGGCTACAACGCGTACAAAGTAAAAGCCGCGGGAAAGTTTGTTGGTTATAGGGTAGTTGATGTTATGATCGCCGGAATCAACCCTTGATGAAAACATGGTGGTAATATCGTTGCCCAGTATATCCATTATTTTAATGGTGACGTTGGTATTGCGGGATAGGGTATATTTTAAATTGATTTGATCGGTAACCGGATTAGGGTATAACTGCACATCATTCAATAATTTATCTTCAGGGTGCGATACGCTTACTTTTACACTTGAAGTTACTGCCGGTTTTAATGGCGGTAGCACCAGGTGCAGGCCATTTTTTAAATAGGAAGGTTTGGAACCTTTGCCTTTGGAAACACGCAGATAGGTAGTATCCTTTTTAGTATGGGTAGGTCGGGCATCGGAGACAAAAGCAAAGTTCATAAAAACTGCCATCGCAATTAGTACGAACCAAGTATAGGTGTAAATAAAAGAATAAGTTATTTTTCGCCTCATTTTAAGTCTTCGCCTACAAAAGTATAAATAAAGCCCTCATCAATTAAAAAAATGATGCTTTTATAAAACTTTTTAACAAATTTTAACAAAATATGTCCATTTTACAGTTTAGACTTCTTTTTTGTTTATACGTTTAATCTTTATTTAAGTTTAACCGAAAAAATTAATATTTTTGCTGCTTTTAAAATATAATAGTGTCGAACCATAAAGATCTGCAAAAACTGACGGCCGCAGGCCTGCTCATCAGTTTAGGAATAATTTACGGTGATATTGGTACCTCCCCATTATACGTATTTAAGGCTATAGTTGGTCAGCAACGAATTTCCGAAACATTAATACTCGGAGGTGTATCTCTCATCTTCTGGACGCTTACCCTGCAAACCACATTGAAATATGTAGTGATCACGCTGCGGGCCGATAACAAAGGCGAAGGTGGCATTTTTTCACTCTTTTCGCTGGTTCGCCGTAAAGCAAAATGGCTCATAGTGCCCGCTGTAGTAGGCGGTTGCGCCTTGCTTGCCGACGGTATTATTACCCCACCCATTACCATATCATCGGCTATAGAAGGTTTGCAAACCTATTATCCTCGTTTGCCAACTGTCGAAATTGTAATGGCTATCATTACGGTGCTTTTTGTGATACAGCAATTTGGCACATCGCTGGTAGGTAAAGCTTTTGGGCCTATTATGTTTATCTGGTTCACCATGATGGGTGTACTGGGAATATCTTATATCATACACGATCCAATCATAATAAGGGCCTTAAACCCATATTATGCTTATAAATTACTAAGCTCCAGTACCAGCGGTAATGCGTTTATTGTACTGGGTGCGGTGTTTTTATGTACTACCGGAGCCGAGGCTTTGTATTCCGACCTGGGGCATTGCGGTAAATCCAATATCCGCATCAGCTGGATATACGTTAAAACCTGTTTGATATTAAATTACCTGGGACAAGCAGTTTGGTTATTGCAGCGCAATGGCACTGTGATGGACCTTAATATTAATAACCCTTTCTATAAAATAATGCCGGTTTGGTTCCTGCTATATGGTATTGGTATTGCTACGGTGGCGGCTATTATTGCCAGCCAGGCCCTGATATCAGGCTCGTTTACGCTGATAGCCGAGGCGGTACGACTTAACCTGTGGCCCAAGGTGCGTATCAATTATCCTTCAGAACAAAAAGGGCAGCTGTATGTACCCAGCGTAAACTGGATACTTTGGGCTGGTTGTTTAGGTGTGGTGCTCATATTCCGTCATTCTGACAGGATGGAGGCGGCCTATGGTTTAAGTATCACCGTGGCCATGCTCATGACCACTATACTGGTATCTAAATTCCTGAAGCGCAAAAAGGTACCAAACTATATCATTACTATATTTTTGATCGTGTACGTGTCTATCGAGGGTACTTTCCTGGCGGGTAACTTACACAAGTTCCTGGATGGTGGCTGGTTTACCCTGTCAATAGGTTTCGTCCTGTTCACCGTAATGTGGACCTGGCACACCGCCCGTAAGATCAGGAACCGTTATGTGAAGTTTGTAAGTATCGACGATTACTTTGATATTTTGAAAGAACTGAGTGCAGACGAAACCGTACCTAAATACGCGTCGCAACTGGTGTATTTGACCAGCGCTAATTTCAACTCCGAAATTGAATCCAAAATAGTTTACTCCATATTACAAAAGCAACCCAAACGGGCCGATGTTTATTGGCTGGTACACGTTGACGTTGTTGATGAGCCTTACAAACGCGAGTATGAAGTAGAATTCCTGGTACCTAACAAGCTCATCAGGATCGACTTTAAGCTGGGTTTCCGGGTTGAGCAACAGATAAACCTGCTATTCCGCAAAGTAGTGGAAGATCTGGTTAAAAAAGGCGAAGTGGATATCACCAGTCATTATAAATCATTAAACAAACATAAGATCGTTGGCGATTTCAGGTTTGTGGTGATCGAAAAAGTATTGTCGCGCTCACATAGCCTGTCGTTCTACGAGCGGTTTATCATGGATTTCTACGTACAGCTTAAAAAGGTGAGTTTGTCTGAAGAACGGGGCTTTGGTCTGGATCTGAGCTTTGTTACGGTAGAAAAAGTACCGCTCATGCTGTCGATCCCGGAAGCTATAGAGATACACCGGGTGAATTAAACGGAAAGATATATTAAGTTTGATATCCTAAACGGGGTGAAGTGTTTGTTAGGCATAGGCCAGCAGATACTTCATCCCGTTTTATGTTTTACCGACTGGTAACCAATGCAGCTGTATTGGGTTAAATTTACGTAACCCTTTATATTAAAACGAAATATGATTTTTTTTATAAAGAAATTATATTAATATTTGTTATCTAAACCCAAGTCAATGAAAAAAGAATTACTTTATGCGGTAATAGCCATGATCTTGCTTGGCTCCTGCAAAAAAGATCATTCGTCAGGTAATACCCCCCCGCCCGATGGAAAAAAATATACGGTAACCTTTACTGTAGGTAATATAGTTAAACTTACTGCTGCCGTAAAAAAACTTAAGGTAAACGCTACCAATGATACTTTAAAAAAATATGTAAGCAAGCTAACCTACCTGGTTTATAATAGTTCAGGCAGCTTGATAAATCAGGCAGTGCAGGATACCACTACCACTGGTTTTGGAATTATATCCAATAGTTTTGCTCCAGGTACTTACACTGTAGTTTTTGTAGCTAACACCAACGTTAACCTTGTTGGTTCGGGAACATTGAGTACTGATAACTTTCCGGTAAATCCAAATATCGAGGTTTTTTATAGTAAAGTTTCCATTACTGTAACATCAAGCGGGATAACTCAAACGGTAATATTAAACAGGCTTTTAACGCAGCTTAGGCTTTTGTCAACCAATAATGTTCCGGCTAATATTGACAGCCTGCGGGTAACAATACCTGATAATAACTCTTTTTTGTGCTCAACCGGCGCACCAGCTGCAAACAGCTCATACATGCGGACAATCACACACACGTTTTTACCGGCCGAGAAAGGGCAGGCTAATTTTCTGTTACCCATACTTAACTATGGCATTAATACACCATTTACGGTTAAAGTACAGCAGTATAGTTCAGGTGCTTTCAGCCCTTTGATCACTATTAACAATGTAACTTGTTTGCCCAATCAAATAACAGTATTGAGAGGAAATGTGTTTGCTTCAGGTATACCTAATCAACCTACAGATTTCCAATTAACATTTGATCCGAACTGGAATATAACAAACGGTACCTTTTAATTTAAAGCGATGAAAAGATATATATACTTTATGCCGGTGTTGATGATGATGCTGTTTTCATGTAAAAAGGAGCACTCCAATACACAACCCTTGCCAACGGATAAACATAAATACGCGGTAACATTTAATGTAAATACTTTTACACAGCAAATGGTTAGCAGTAATGGTAAATTAACCACTAATAAGCTTTCTGTAAACACTACGCCAAACTGGGCTGTATTTGATAGTGTTTATTACACTGTATTCGATTCAACTAAAAAAATTATTAAGCATAAAAGCTTCAGTGGAAGTACATTCAATTCGGGTTCTATTGCCGATTCATTAATGAAAGGCAACTACACTATAGCTATATACGCCGGAGGAGTAGGCTTTATACCGAATATAAATACGGGAATAGTAGGGTTTACCGGTGCCTATTATGGACGCCCTGAATATTCGGGTGATGATATTAATCCAACGAATTTCTGGAAAGATACTTTTGGTAAAACATTTAATTTAGCAGTTACAGGTCCTGTGGCCAATCAAAGCGTAACGCTTGAACGAATAGTTGGCCGGGTAGATATAAGGTTTACAGATAATATGCCGAATAATGCGACAAGCATCGGGATTACATACCTTAACCGGGAACCCGCTATGTACAATATGAATACCGGAGCAGTTGATACCTTTTTTAGTATATTTGATTACTTACCAACCACTTACGCCATACCTGATTCTGTAAAAAATAAACCAAATTATGTTTTTAGTTTGATTACACCGAATACTGTGAGCCCTTTTTCTTTTACAATTTCATGCGCAGGTTCAAGCCATACTTTTACAAATATCAGTGTACAGAAAAACCAGGATTTAGTACTTAGCGGTGCGTTTTTTGGAGGCGTATCTAATGCCTGGCAGATACAGGTAAACCCAGTTTGGGGGAATACTACTATCGTTCCGTTTTGACCAGTGAATTATCGAAAATAGGGCTCTAAGTTTGTAAAGTGTCGATATATTATCCTGATTAATGTTAGGATAATATTAATCCAATATTACTACAGAATGTTTTTTCACATTTACGGCGTTTGAGTAAAATCCTGTAAGTGAAAAAGAAAATATATTTAACGTGTTGGGCATTGTTTTTTGCCACCGGTTTATTTGCCCAGGGGCTTGATCTTAACCTGTTAAAAGATATCAATGGCCCGGTTAGCGGTGGCGATAAAACCTGGAGATTTGTTACCAAAAAAGCTATTTATGTTGATGCCGCTGTACCAGTTGGTTTGTTGGTAGCTGGTTTTGTAAACCATGACGATGATCTTAAAATTACCGGTTTACAGGCAGGAGCCTCCCTGGTAATTGCCGGCGGCTCCACTTATGTGTTAAAGAAAATATTTAACCGTACACGGCCATACATAGCACACCCAGATCTGATTACGCTGAAAGAATCGCCAGGTCCTACAGATCCTTCGTTTCCTTCCGGGCATACCGCATTCGCCTTCTCGGCTGCTACCTCCTTAAGTTTGGCTATACCCAAATGGTATGTGATAGCTCCTTCGTTTTTGTATGCCGGGGCTGTAGGATATTCGCGGATGTATTTAGGAGTGCATTACCCGAGCGATGTTTTAGGTGGAGCGCTTGTAGGAGCAGGATCAGCTTACCTGAGCTTTAAGGCCCAGCAATGGATCCTGGGTAAAAAGAAACATAAGACCTACCCGCAGTAGATAGTCTTAAATCCTAAGTCTTGAGTTTTAAGTCTATAGCTCATAGGCGAAAGCACTCTTCTTTACACTTGGAACTCAAGACTTAGGACTCAGAACTACTGTCCCTTTTCCCAGGCCATTTTCATGTATTTTCTGACCTCATCGTTCAAGTCTTCTTTAAGATACATTCTGAAATAATGGTTGTGATCATTGGTGCCTGGTACCGTTTTTATTTTGGTAAAACACAGGTTATCCTCATATATCTCCTTAAAGGGAAGCACCACATCAATAAAGTTTTTGCCTAATTGGGTAACATAGGCAAAATTTACACGGGCGCCTATAGCGATCATGCTTTTGGTAGGATAAACTTTTATGGGTGCTATTTGCAGATATTCCGTAATGAAATGATCAAAAAGCTCCACCGTGTATTCCGACCTACCCTGCAAAAAATCGCCCAGGTTGCGCTCACGACAAGAATGTACCTGGTTGGTAGCAGAAAATTCGCGGTTACATATGGGGCATATCCACGTCATAAAAGTTATGAGTCTTAAGTCTTGAGTTCGAAGTATTAAAAATAATAGACTTAAAGATAAAGTTTTATCTTTTATACTCAGAACTCAAGACTTCAAACTTAAGACTTAGAACTTACCTCCCTGCCCAGTACGCTGTTTTTATAGCTGTAGGTAAAGTAAATAACCAAACCTATCACCAGCCATATTAAAAAGCGCAGCCAGTTGGTATAGCCCAGCTCTGTCATTAAATAAAAGCAACTCATTAAGCCCAGCACCGGTATCAGCGAAAAGTTTTTGATAAAGCTGTAAATGCTGATAATGATGATGAGGATAAAAAACAAATAGTTCGGAAAGTTATACAGGAAGCCATCCAGGCCCAGATAATACTTTTTAGCATCGGTGATATTAGTGGTAGCCCTAAGCGCGGTGTCAAATTTATCCTCCTCAATATCTTTGAAGTATTTGGTAGCATTAGCTGGGGTAATATGCTGATCACCGTAAAGTGTATTGAAACTGGTAAGCAGCGTAGCATTATCCCGGGCATCCAGGCTTTCAATAATGGCCGACCGGTCTTTTAGTTTTTTAAATTGTATCATCTCTACCTGAGGGGCCGGCTTAAAGTAAATACAGGCACCTAAAATAATGAGCGTTATCAGCGGAATAATTATTTTACCATTAACATAAGGCAAGTGGAATTTACCTGCTTGAGCCGCTTCACGCGGTAGTAAAAGCACACCGCCGCATACCAGTACAAAAGCAAACAAGGTACCGATGCTGGTCAAATCGGTAACTTCCGTCAGGTTCATGAACAGGGCCGGTATAGCCACTACAAAGCCGGTAACTATCGTTGCAAATGCCGGTGTGTGAAACTTGGGATGGATACGTGAAAATGCCTTTGGCAACAGCCCGTCGCGGCTCATGCTCATCCAGATACGGGGTTGGCCCAGCTGAAATATCAATAGCACGCTGGCCGTAGCAATAACTGCGCTGATAGATATAATATAGCTGATGTTATGCAAACCCACTTTGGCAAAAACAAATGCTAGCGGATCGCCAACCTGTAGCTCCTTGTAACTTACCATGCCGGTAAGTACCAGGGCAATGAGTATATACAATACCGTACAGATGATAAGCGAATAGATCATGCCGCGGGGCAGGTCGCGCTGTGGTTTTTCGCACTCTTCGGCTGTGGTTGATATGGCATCAAAACCAATGTAGGCAAAGAAAACGCCCGATACACCTTTCATTACTCCGCTAAAGCCGTTAGGCATGAAAGGGTGCCAGTTGGCCGGGGTAACATAAAAAAAGCCGATAACAATAACGGCTATAACAATTAATATTTTTAAGATAACCATGGCATTGGTTGCCTTTTTGGTTTCACGTATGCCAATATAAACCAGGTAAGTGATCACAAATACAATACCCAGCGCAGGCAGGTTAGCTATCAGTTTAAAGTTGCCTATACCAGGGGCCGTATTCCATGCCAGTGCAGCTACTTTTACACGATCGCCAATGTCTGCCAGGTGACTGCCTGCTGCCTGTACCTGTTCATGTGCCCGTAAAGCCGACACATAATCCATGGTAAGGTACTTGGGCATATGGATGTTAAAACCCTCGAGCAGGTTTACAAAGTACTCGCTCCAGGATATGGCCACGGCAATATTGCCAATGGCATATTCCATTAAAAGATCCCAGCCAATGATCCAGGCTATCAGTTCGCCAAAAGAGGCGTAAGCGTAAGTGTAAGCGCTGCCGGCAACCGGTATGCGTGAGGCAAATTCGGCATAACAAAGCGCCGAAAAACCGCAGGTAATGGCAGTAACTACAAATAAAATGGAAACGGCCGGTCCGCCATGAAAAGAGGCCTCGCCGATGGTTGAAAATATGCCCGCACCCACAACGGCGGCTATACCCATGAGGGTGAGGTCTTTTACATTAAGTTCTTTTTTGAGTTGCGATGTTGCAGTTCCCGGGTGTTCGCTATCACTAAATCCACACTCCACATCATGTAATATTTTTTCTACAGATTTCTTACGAAATATACTTTTCGACATTTATTTCAGCTAATTAGTTCAACTCAAATTCAAACATAATCATTTTTTTGCATTGAATAAGTATATGCTTATTTTGCGCCATGAAGATAGGAATAAAAGATGTTTTGTACCGGATAAGGCCGTTTTTTATCCTATACCTGCTGTTGCTATGCATTTGTTTGGTTATCAAATTAACCTACAGCCGCGAAACGATATATTTTACCGTAAATGGTTTAAACAGGCCCTGGGCAGATACCCTGGCGCCTTATGTAACCGATATTGGCGAGGGGCTCACAGCGGTGATCCTTTCCCTGGTCATTGGCCTGTTCAGTTACCGAAAGGGGTTACTGTTAGCCACAAGCTACGCGGTTACCAGTATTGTGGCACAAATTTTAAAATTCATTTTTGACGCGCCCAGGCCAAGGGTGTATTTTGCCAGCCAGTTAGATCATATCCACTTTGTGAAGGGTATATATATATTGGGTACGCACAGTTTCCCCTCGGGGCATACGGTTTCCATATTTTCGGCTACGGTGGTGATCACTTATTTATGTAAAAATAAACTCTGGGGCATACCGGCTTTACTGGTGGCTATCTCGGTAGGCTATTCCAGAATGTACCTGAGCCAGCATTTTTTTGAGGATGTGGTGACCGGTTCGGTCATCGGTGTAATAGTTACGGTGATCTGGTTGAGTTGGTTAGATAGTAAGACATTTATCCACACCGATAAATGGAATAAGGGGTTGATACACACACTACGCAAATAAACAAAAAGAGCCCGGTTTAAACCGGGCTCTTTTTGTTTAGACGACTTCCTTAATTATTAAGCCGTCAATCTTTTGTTTCTGCGGACAACCACCAGCACAATAATAAGTACTATAGGTAAACCTCCATATAAAGCTACTTTGGCGCCAAAGGAAATACCCTTGGCATCGGATACATACTGGTCATGACGTTGCAGCTCAGGGGCTATTTTTAATGAGTTGCTAAACGCTTTTAATTCAGCTTTAGCTATATCCTGACGTTCTTCAGGGATCAGATATTCGATGGTATATGCAGCTTCCCGGGTATATATCAGGATAAAGCTCCTTAACTGCGGCGATTCGCCGGTAGTATTACTGTTATCCACGCGCAGCGTAAACACTTTAGCCTTTAATGAGCCAACCGTGGTATCACGCAGGTTCATGATATGACCGGTACGTGATTGTTTCTGGATATCATTCACAGTATTTTTAAGCACCTCATTCAAGTCGCGTTCTTTATCCAGTGGTTTGGTATTGGCTGGATTTTTAGCCTTGATCACTACCATATAACCCGAAGCTCCGTTTCCAGAATAGATCTGCTGGCCCAGTGTGTCTTTTTTTAAAAAATTAGCGGGTAACGATATCGTGACCAGACTATCTATCTGTACCGGTTTTAAAGCCTGGCTAAAACCCAGTGTTGCAAACAAGCATATGATTGTTATACTTAAAATTATCTTTTTCATATTTAATTTAACCTCCAAAGGAGCGGTTGGTTTAAAATAATAGTTAATAATGAACTTATTATGACAATTATCTTATTGATTATCAACTAGATATAAATTCGTTTTGTCTGTATGGTTAATACAAGAGTTATGCCAGCAGTCAATTGGCGATAGTTTTACTTAGTTAATAAGCGATGGATAACGCTGTTACAGAGTAGGATAGATGCAAATTTATCAAGCCCTATCGGGAGGGATGGCGTGATGATATTTTTGTATTAAAAACAATACAATTTGACTGGCTACAAATAAAAAAGCCCCTCCAAACGGAGAGGCTTTTGCACAGATCGACATTGTTTTTAGTTGATCTTATCCATTTCGGCCTTTACAAATTCGGCCAGTTCTTTTACGTAAGCAGCGCTGAAATCAAATTTGATACCCGCGGTTTCATAAATTTCTTTGATGGTTTTGGTATAACCCAATTTAAGGGCATCCAAATATTGCTGCAAACCTTTCTCGGGGTTTTCCTTATAGTTTTTCCATACAGCTATAGCGCCTAACTGGGCCATACCATATTCGATATAATAAAAAGGAACTTCAAAAATATGCAGCTGTTTTTGCCACAGGTTGGCTTCGGCATCGGGATGTTCGCTCCAGTCCACAAAGCCGGCGCCAAATGGCTCATAGATCTCCATCCAGGCTGTTTTACGGTCTTCGTCTGTATGATCGGGATTGGTATAGATCCAGTGCTGAAACTGATCAACAACAGCTACCCATGGCAGTGTTTTCAATACATCAAACAACTGATCGCGTTTGGCGCGTTTCAGGTCTTCTTCATTATCAAAAAATACACCCCAGTTATCCATAGAGATCAACTCCATCGACATGGAGGCCAGTTCGGCAACTTCCGACGGGCAGTGTTTAAAATCATTCAGCTCCAGGTCGGCAGTCAGAAAAGTATGTACCGCGTGGCCACCTTCATGTACCATGGTAGTGAGATCGCGGAAAGTATTGGCCGAGTTCATGAAAATAAACGGTGCGCCGGTTTCAGACAGTGGATAGTTATAACCACCCGGTGCTTTACCCTTGCGGCTCTCTACATCAAACAGGTTATTATCCTTCATGATTTCTAAACGCTCGCCCAGGTAACGATTGATATTGCTGAAACACTGGATTGATTTTTCGATGAGCTCATTACCACTGTTAAACGGTTTAAGTGCCGGTTTGCCAGATATGTCAACATCCATATCCCATGGTTTTAATTCGGGGAGATCAAGAGCCGCTTTACGTTTTTCGGCCTGTTCACGCAGGATGGGTACAATTTCGGTTTCGATAGCCGCATGGAAGGCATAGCAATCCTGCGGGGTATAATCAAACCTGCCCAGCGCCTGGAACATATAATCTCTGAAGTTTTCAAAGCCGGCGTTGGTAGCCACAGTATGCCTTAACTTACGCAGGTGATCAAACAGTTCGTTCAACTGATTCTTATCCTGCAGGCGGCGATTGGTTATCTTTTCCCAAACTTCATGACGTTTTACACGGTCGGTACCTTTTAAAAATACGGAGGCTTGCTCTAAGGTAAATTCTTTATCATCGATATGAACCGACATAGCTCCGGTGATCGACTGGTACTTTTGCTGTTCAACCTGGATCTCGGTTTGTACCGGGATATTCTCTTCCCTGAATAGCTCAAGGGCTTTTTTTACAGCGCGTAAAAAGATAAAATATTTCTCGCGGTCAAGCTGGTCGACATATGGGCTGGCAATCAGTTTTTTATTCAGCTCGTTACCATAAGGGGCAACTTTAGGCTCAATTTCAGTAGCAAAGTATTGGAAATTCTGTAATAGCTCTTCGCTGGCCGTATCGCAGGTCATGCGGATATAGCGCCAGGCAAAATCTTCTTCCAAAGCGGCTTCCAGCTCGCTTTTATCATGCAGCCATTTTTCAAGCTCCTGAACGGAATTGATTGGGCGGTCAAGCAGTTCTTTATAAATAGGTTCCAGGTTTTCCCACTTCATTTCAAGTGTAGCCGGGATGTATGTTCTTGTTTTTTTGTGGATCATAATTTATGAATATACAGATATGCGTATGTGCAAATATGCAGATTAGTCGGGAAGTTCGAAAGACCAGAAAGTGGGGAAAATTTGCATTTCTCCGCTTTCTGATCAATAACTTAAAATCTTTTAAACAGGAATTGAAAATAAAGGAATATTTAAACCCGAGGCCATGATCCGTGTTTTGCTACGGTGTACCATGGAGCCCCAGAACCCGTGCTGCTCCGGAACCATGATTAAAAGGTCGGCTCCCATTTTTTTGACCTCGTTGGCTATCCCGTCAATAATAGAGTCGGATTTGACGTTTTTATAATAATAATCAATACCCTCCAACCCGTCGTCGATGCGATTTAACGCGCCCGTATCTGCACCTGCTTTTTGCAATTCCTCTACATTTTGGTTAATTAAAAGCACTTCGATCTCTGCCTTGGTAACCAAAGCAACTTCTTTAACCTGGGCCAGGATCTCCTCAGAAACCCCGTTCAGGACATCGCATGCAAAAAGTACCTTTTTAGGAACGCTGAACTTTGCCTTAGCAGGAACAGCCAACACTGGGGTCCGCAGTTTTTTGATGATTGATGTAGTGGTATTTCCCAAAAGCTCTTGTTCCAGGGATTTTTCCTCCATTCCCATCACAATGAACTCCGGCTGATATTCGGCAACTATTTCCTTAATGGCATTATCTATAAAAGAGAACGTGGCTCTGGCTACTGTTTCGATGCCGTATTCGTCGGCCAATAATAATGCTTTTGACTCCAGGAGCAGCCTGTTGGCTTCTATCATTTCTTCCACATGTTCGGCCGAAAGACGCGCATTCTCCACGTGTACGGAGACACTGAAATCGTTCAATAAAATTAATTTATGATGGTTTAAACGGGCTATGCCAGCGGCCCAGGTAACGGCATTCTCGGCCAGATCTGTATAATTGGTTGCAGCTAATATAGTTTTCATAATATAAGGATGAAATTTTATAAAAGTTGAAATTAGCAGCAATTATTACATCAATTGTTATCAGAAGGTAATATTGCAGAATACAGTATACCGGCTCCGGAAATATTAGAAATCAACAAGTTTATCCTTACCTCTTTGCTGAAAATATTTAATCCAACCTACCAAAACAGACGCACTAACACCAATTGGCAATATCATAAGTGGCATGTGTGTAAAGCAAAAGCCAAGAATCACCAAAACCGTAATTATGCTTAAAGTATATAATGTTTGCTTCCTCGCAAATACAGTTTCTAAGTGAACGATGTTGATTTTGTTTTGAGCCTTATAGCTTTCTATAGCTGACTGAAAATCAGATAAAAATTCTTTTAGCAAATCAACGTTACAGAAATTATTACTAGCCCCGATTTTGAATTTTGTGCCATCCAAAAATCCCAGGGTAAATGCAATCCCATTTTTCCCATCGTAAATATAATAGTACTTTAAATCGCTAAAGGAAATATGGATTGTTTGATCTAACTCTATTGTCAAATCGTTCATGGAGAGCTTTGCAGTTCCTGTTCTTTTAATTCTATACTTGTTTAGAAAAAAAAATGTTACCGCTAATCCTATTAATACGATTACTGCTATAGCTGGCGATATGCTGTTTTTAAATAAAATTCTAAAAAGAAATATGCCTAAAACTATAATGAAAAGTGATAATCCAAACAAGAGATAAGCAAGCCCTTGTCTGGTGTATTCAAATGTATAATTTTTCATGTATTGTAAAAGTTAAGGACGCACATAGTAAAGATAATAATTTACAGCGGGCGGCCAGAATCGAATAATCATCACAATAATGTCAATCAATATGTTTTTTGCATAAAATTTGGATATGTCAAGCCGCTACCATACAACCAGTATTGAGCTTGCGTACGGTTAAACAGATGCCTTATACAATGTTTGTGACATCTCCCGGATGCCATCCTCATAACTGGTGGTTTTAAAATCAAAAGCTTTTTCAAATTTGCTGGAATCAAATATGTAGTCATGATCATATTGATAATACATTTCTACAGTACCCATTACAGTTTTGTTAAAAAGACCATATGCCCACAGTAGAAATTTATTAACCGCGAAGAACTTGGGTTTTACCTTATAAATACGGGCGGCAAGCTCAATAAACTGCTGGCCGGTTATGGCTGGCGCGGTTGGCATATGCCATACCTGGTTATCGCTTTCGGGATGTTGACCTAACAGGAACATGGCTTTGCCGGCATCGGGGATATAAGTAAAACTGTGCAGGGTTTTGGCTTTACCTATCCATTGCGCGCCCAATTTTTTAGAAAAAGGTTCTAGCACCATCATGTCGAAAAAGGCATTCTGGGAGTTGGTGCCGTAAAAATCAGCCCCACGGGCAATACTGGCCCTGATGTTGCCTGCTTTAACTTCGGCCATTAAAGTGTTGGCAATGCCGGCACGTATCTGGCCTTTAACGCTACTGGGGTGGTAGGGGGTATCTTCGGTCATGGCGCCGCTAACCAGGCCGTAGCTGTAAACATTATCAAAAAATATTAAACGTGCGCCGGTTGCCTTGGCTACATTGATCACATTCTGAATAATCACTGGCCACTGCTGTCTCCATATATCTTTATCGTAAACCAGGCCTGCGCACAGGTATATGACTGTTGAACCTAAAGAGGCCTGCAATATTTCGTCGTAATTTAACAGATCGGCTTTTTGCCAGGTTACATTGGCGGCTTCTATTTGTACGGGTTTACGACTTACCAAACGTACAGTATCATTGTTGTTGATCAATTCCTGGCTGAGGGCGTTGGCTACCGGGCCACCGGCTCCTAATATAGTATGCATATGTTTTCTTGTTTTGTGTATAACAAAGGTAGCCGCCCTTTGCAAATCAAAACGTTAACTTAAGATAAGAATTTGGGAGATTTCGGATTTCGGAGTTTCGATATCGGATTTATCTCGATTTCGGAGTTTCGGATTTAGAAATTAGAGCTTAGAATTTTACTATGCGCTTATCTTCATGATCCTTCTGCGGATGCGGGACAACGAAACGGGGGTTATGCCTAAAAAGTTGGCGATATAATGTTGTGGGATGCGTTGTAAAACTTCGCCGCCGTTTTCCAGTAATTTGTGATAACGTTCTTCGGGGGTTTGGGTAACGAAGGATGCCACACGGTCTTCATAGCAGATCAGGTAATGTTCGGCTACTAAGCGGCCAAAACGTTCCATTTTCTTCCCGATCTGCTCATGATCATAAATTTGCTGCATGGCATTATAACTCAGGGTTACAAATTGGGTATCCTCCAGCGTTTGTATATAGCTGATGGTAGGCTGACGGGTTAAAAAACTTTTGTATGAGCTAACGAATTCATTTTCAAAGCTGAAGTAGCCGGTAATTTCTTCGCCGTCTTTAATGTGAAAAAAACGTACCGATCCTTTTACAACCAGGCCAATATGGTTACACACTTTACCGGGCTCTGCAAAGTTTTTCTTTTTCTTAAGCGTGCTTACCTCCAGGTAGGGTATCAAGATCTGCCATTCCGTTTCATTTAAAGGAACGAACACACTGATATGCTCCCTAAATTGGTTAAGCGCGGTTAATGAATCCATACCCTGTCTAACAGAAATAATGCGGCAAATACCACGCTGGCAATGCCATTGGTGGTCATGAAAGCAAAATTTACACGGCTCAGATCGTTTGGCTTTACCAGCAGGTGCTGATAAATAAGCATGGCACAAAAGAACGCGATACCTATATAATATAAGAAACCTACATGCGTAAAAAATACCGGCATGATAATAAAGGTTGCCGAAAGCACGTGTAAAAAGGTGGATAATCTTAATGCGTTTACTTTACCCAAATAGGCCGGGATGGAGTGCAGTTTCAGGCTGCGGTCAAAATCTTCATCCTGCAGGGCGTAAATAATATCAAAGCCGCTCACCCAGCATAAAACCGAAAGCGAGAAAAATAAAGGTGTTAAAGCAAATGCCCCGGTTACTACCAGGTAGGCGCCGATAGGTGCCAATGATAAACCCAAACCCAATACCAAATGGCAAAGCGCTGTAAAACGTTTGGTGGCGCTATAACCCATCACCACAAATAATGCAACCGGCGATAGATAAAAGCATAAAGGGTTGATAAACCAGGTAGCCGCGATGAATAACGCGCAGTTAACCAGCGTAAAAGTTAAAGCCGCCCCAGCACTGATACGACCCGAAGGTATATCGCGTTGTTTGGTTCGTGGATTTTGCGCATCGATATCCCTGTCCAGGTAGCGGTTAAAGGCCATAGCCGAGTTACGGGCAAATACCATACAGAGTACCATTAAAACCAGTTTACGCCAGTCGAACTGGTGTTGTGTAGTGGTAACTGCCAAAAAGAAGCCAATAAAGGCAAAGGGCATAGCAAAAATGGTATGTGCAAATGTTACTAATGAAAGATATTTTTTCATGTTTTAAATATGCTCCCCTCTTGAGAGGGGTAAGGGGTGTGTTCTACAATATGTTTTTTACTTTATGCTCCCCTCTTGAGAGGGGTAAGGGGTGTGTTCTACAACATACCTTTCAATCGTTCTTAAAACGTTAACGATATCTTTTCGTACCTCATTCTCACTAAAACGAATCACCGTTAATTTGTATTTGGCAAGTTCGTGATCTCTTAATTCATCAGCTTTAACCTTTTCTTCATGATTATGATAATGACCATCAATTTCAATTACCAAATTTAGCTCACTACAATAAAAATCTACAATATAATTTAGTAGAGGCTTTTGACGATGGAAATCATATTCAAAGTATTGCTCGCTTTTTAGCTCTTTCCAAAGTAATATTTCACCTAATGTGCTTTCATTTCTCAGCTTGCGGGCTAAGTCTTTTAGTTTAGGGTTGTATGGAATAATGGTACGTGGCATAAAATAGCTTTTCTATTAAATACTTTTATGTTTCATAACACACCCCCTTCCTCCCCACTATCCATCGCTCCCCCTCTCAAGAGGGGAATTAAAAAATGGCACTACAAAATCCTTATTAATATTATCTATAAAAGCCAGTATCTCCTCGCGACCCAGATGGGTTTCTGATGAGGTGACAAAATAATGAGGTGCCTCCTCAAAAGTAGCTAACATAGCTTTTTTAAATTTAGCGATATTCTGATCGGTTTTAACGCTTGATTGCTTATCAGCCTTAGTAAATATCAGTACAAATGATAAACCTTTTTCGCCAAGCCAGTTGCAAAATTCCAGGTCGATCTTTTGCGGCTCCAGTCGGCTGTCGATCAATACCATTACACATTGCAGGCTTTCGCGTTTATCCAGATAAGTGTGGATGAATTTGCTCCAGTTAGCTTTATTGGTTTTGGAAGCCCTTGCATAGCCATAGCCCGGCAAATCCACAATATACCAGCTCTCATTGATATAAAAATGATTAATGAGCTGAGTTTTACCAGGTGTTTGCGATGTTTTGGCCAATCCCTTTTTTGCCGTAAGCATATTAATCAATGACGACTTACCCACGTTTGAGCGGCCGATAAAAGCATATTCAGCCTTTACCGGTGGTGGTAGTTTGGAGATCTGGGTATTGCTGCAAATAAATTCGGCCGATTTAACAATCATGCTGCAAAGGTAATTATTTTTAATTGCGCGTTGATGAGCTTTAAAGTTGCTTAGGTTTGTGTTAACATACCCCGATCAACTTGTTTTACAATACCTCAACAATTGTAATTGCAATAATAAGTAAATTTGATGTTTAAACATGTATTATAATGAGCGATTATAAAATTCCTGCCCAAACACGTATAGGCCATGTACATTTAAAGGTGAGCGACCTGCAGCGGTCGCTTGATTTTTATTGCGGCTTGCTGGGTTTTGAAAAGATGGCTGCTTATGGCGACCAGGCTGCTTTTATCTCAGCCGGGGGATATCATCACCATATCGGCCTGAATACCTGGCAAAGCAAAGGGGCTCCACCGGCACCTGAATATGCGCCTGGTTTGTTTCATACCGCCATTTTGTACCCGGAGCGGAAAGACCTGGCAGTAGCATTGCAACGGCTGATCGATGCCAAATACCAGATCACCGGTGCATCGGACCATGGCGTATCCGAAGCTATTTATTTAGATGATCCCGATAAAAATGGTGTTGAATTGTATTGGGACAGACCCAAAGAACAATGGCCGATGGATGAGAACGGTAATTTGGGCATGTACACCCGCAGGCTGGATATAGAAGGGTTACTGGGATTGCTCAACTAATTAAACTATCATGCAAAGGTGCAGTTGATGAGGGAACTGCACCTTTGTATAGTACGCAACTTATTTGGCATTTTTTTGATTATAATCCTGTATGGCGGTTACTAACCCTTCCCATTTCATGGGCATGTAAGTTGCTTTTTTTGCCATACTTAGCATTCTCGCAGCTAAACCCTTTTTTGCAGATATCGGTTCATTGCCGTATTCGCCCTTTTTGTATTTTTCCAGTACTTCCGGGGTGTCTTCAAAATATTTCTCCAGATTGGAGTCAAATATATTGTCGTATTTGCCCTGGTTGTCTTTCTGAACTAAAAATTTCCAGTGCTTAAGCTTGTCATCATGGTCACGTTTAATTTGCTCCTTTATAGATTCTTCAGAACCTATAAAGGTATCTTGGGGATAAGGATAAAATCTGTAAGCGTTGATTCTTCCTGTAACCAATATTTCCAACATGTGATAGTTTGATCCAAGACTTTTCGATTGCAAATTTTGTAGATCAACATAATGGATCTTGATGAATGTACGATCTCCAATTTTATAATATTTAAGTTCGTCAGCATTGTATTTTTTTTCCTTTACTCCTTTTTCTGATTTTGCGACAACGGCTGCGGAATCTTTAAGATAAATACAATGTTGGTTTGACCAAGGGTCTTCAGGATCCATAGAAATGAGTCCGCTTATGCGTGTTCCGTCATTTAATATCGCGAAACCGGGTTGGTAGGTGGCTTGTGCTTTTGCGCTGAATACAGCTAACAAACATAAGCAGATCAGAATTAAGGGGGACTTTTTCATGATAAGGCTAAGTTTTGTTTAGGTCCACAAGGTACAGATATACATTGATATGGCCTTCTAAAAAATAAAAGAGCGGGCATTGCCCGCTCTTTTATTTTTTAGGTGAGTATATTATAGTTCCGTTATCTTAATATCTTTATTTTTTCCCCCTGAACCACCGTTACGTGGTGACTATTGTTTTTTTGTTACTTCAAATATTTATCCAGTTCCGTATAAAGCTTATCCGCATCGCTTGGTCTTTCAGCATCCGCTACAGCAACATTGCCGGTTTTATCCACAATCAAATAATGAGGCATCTGTACATTTGCGCTATTGTTATTTAATGCATCACGATACAGTTTATTATATTCATCATATTCCAAAAACAAATGGTAGCCGTCAATTTTATGCTGGGCAATTTGTTTCTTCCATAAATACCGGGTGCCATTGGCCACGTACAAATAGGCTATCCCATCGTTGTTTTTATAATGTTCTTTTATCGGGTGGGTGAAATTATCAAACTCAATAAGGCATGGGCCACAGGTAGTTCCCCAAAAATCAACATAAACCACCTTGCCTTTAAAGTTTTTATTAATGATGCTTTTAAAAGATGTTTCGCCTGCATCAACCGTAATAAATTTTGCGCCCGGTTGGGTATTTATAGCCATAGCTAAAGCTATTTTAGCCAGCATAAAAACAACCGCTAAGCCTATAATTGGTAAAGAGGGTTTTAAAAATGATGCTTTTTCGGTTTTGGCATACTGTCTTAACAGGTAGATCCCAACTAATAAAAGAATAAGGCTAACACCTCCCTTTAAAGCAGAAAGCTGTATTATGCTTTTATTTTTTTCAAATATGGTATCTAACATTCCGGCCTTTTGTTCCCTGCTAACGTTCGCAAAATTTTGTACAACCTCAATAATAGGTTCTCTTACCTCTTTTTGCCAGGCCACATAGTGCTCGCTCATATCCAAAATCAACATCGGGATAACGGCTAATAATATGGCACCCACCCAAAAATATCTTGATTTGATCATAGCCTGTTACAACTCCCTTATCTTAATATCCTTAAAATAAGCTTTGTGGCCATGGTCCTGCAGGGCTATCAGGCCGGTTTTGGCATTGCCATAGTCAGGATGATCTTTCCATTTGCCTTCGGCTTTTTTCTTTTGCCAGTCGGCATCCCAAGCGGTAAATTCTAAAATTTTAGCGCCATTGAGCCAATGTTCTACATGCCCTTTGTTGAATACAATTTTGCTGGTGTTCCATTCGCCAACAGGCATGATCTTCTTTTTATCGTTGGGCAGATGCATGGCATAATCGCAACCTGTTTTTTGCCAGTCTTCCAGTTTATCGGGCCAGCCGTTATCGTCAATGATCTGGTATTCGGGGCCGGTAACGTAGGTAGCATCAAATTTAGGGTCTTCAACCACATGGTATAATACGCCGCTGTTGCTGCCTTTGTCAATTTTCCATTGCCAGGAGAGTTCGAAATTGGCGTAACTTTTATCGGTAACAATATCACCACCGGTATCGCCCTGGGCTGCTCCCAGGCAAACGAGGGCTCCGTCAACAATGGTCCAGTTTTTTACCAGTCCTTTTTTATTAAAGCCATGCCAGCCTTTCAGGCTTTTGCCGTCAAATAAACTTACCCAGCCGCCTTTGGGTGCAACCTTTTTTACAGGTGCGGACCCATTTACCGGGATACCCGAAGTTTGCACACAAACCAGGGCTGCCGCGGCCAATATCAAACCAATTTTTTTTAGTTGTTGTTTCATGTTTATTCAGTGTAATGTTCATAGTTGATGGTTCATGGATCATAGTTAATTGAGCTTTTACCATGAACTAACACGATCTATGAACCATTAACTATTTACTTTTTAATCAATTGCATTTTTTCAGGATCCCAGAACATAGGGCTATTGTTGTAATAGCTGTCGTTGCACAATAGGGCAGGAGCCGCCGCGCGATAGCCAAAAATGGCGTCCTCAGTTACTTTACCGTTATTACGGATCGCATTAAAAAAGTTATTCATGTGATCATATGGGCCACCTTTATATCCCTTTTCGGCATCATAAACAATCTCTTCGGGTGGTACCATCTTTTTACGCTCAGCATAACCACTGCCTGCTTTTTTTAGTTTATCCAGGTAAAAAGGATCGTCGGAACCAAAGGTTTTGTTTCTTTTCAGCGTTACTTTATCCCAGGTGATATCCATGGAGCCTTCGCTGCCTACCAGTTTCAGGTAAGTAGTACCGCTGGTACCATCCACAAAGTTGCAACGTAAGGATAGATTAAAGGCAGGGTGGGCTGCCGATTTACCATAGTCAAATGTACCTAACAGTACATCGGGAACTTCGCGGCCATCATTCCAGAAACGGAGTCCGCCAGCGGCATAGATCTTATTAGGGCCAACAGAATCGGTGATAAAGTGCAGACTGGAGAACAGGTGTACAAAAAGGTCACCGGCCATGCCTGTGCCATAGTCGGTATAGTTGCGCCAGCGGAAAAAACGTTTGGAATCATAATCGCGCTTTTTGGTATTGCTGATGTAAGTTTCCCAATCAACAGTTTGTGCTGATGCATCATCCGGGATAGGATATTGCCATACTTCCAGTGGCTCACGTCGGGCCCAGAAACCTTCGGCATAGTTTAGCTCGCCAATGGCACCGCTTTTTAATAGTTCGTGTGCTTTCTCGTTACCTAATGATGATACACCCTGGCTGCCCACCTGGAAAATTTTACCGGTTTCTTTTTGGGCTTTAATTACAGCAGGGCCTTCGCTAATACCATGTACCATGGGTTTTTCGCAATACACGTGTTTACCCGCGTGCATGGCATCAACAGATATTTGCTGATGCCAGTGATCGGGTGTGCCAATAATTACCGCGTCGATATCTTTGCGGTTCAGTATCTCTTTATAAACTTTGGTGGTAAAAATATCGGCGCCCCAACGGGTTTTGGCATCTTTAAGCCGACCATCATATAGGTCGCAAACAGCCACCAGCTTTACGCCCGGAATTTGCAGGGCCACAATGGCATCCTGCGTACCCATCCCACCAGCTCCTATCAACGCGATGTTGATCTGGTCGTTTAGGCTGTACCCTAAGGGTCTTTTCAGTATGGAAAAAGGTTTTAGCGGATGGTCAGCAGCAAACACGCTGGTACCCGCGGCAACGGCAGCTGTGGTGGTGGCTAATTTTTTAATAAAGCTACGGCGCGACGATTCTTGTTTTTCTTTCATAGATCAGGAAATGAATTTTATAACAATAATTAATTTAAAGAGCACTAACGAACGCTGGTTATACTTTTAAGGAGAATAAACCTGTTCACTTATTTTGGTAATAATTGGTTTTTAAAATTAATGAATTGACTTGATAGTTCATAGTTAATGGTTCATGGATCATAGTTAATAGTTCATAGACCGTAGTTGATGGTTCATTGATCATAGAAAAGAAGAAGAAAAATATAATCATCAACCAATTAACAGCTACCATGAACTATGATCTATGAACCATTAACTAATAAGCATACAATCACTATCTTTGCCATCAAATACAAATGAGCAAAACTATAACACCCTACCACGATCAGCAGGCCACCAAAAAAGAGCAGGTGGCCGATATGTTCAATAATATATCCAAAACTTATGATTTCCTTAATCACTTCATGTCATTGGGGATCGATATCATCTGGCGCAAAAAGGCTATCAACGAATTAAAAAAAGATAAACCCAAACTGATACTGGATGTGGCCACCGGTACCGGCGATTTCGCGTTTGAGGCTTTAAAAGCGCTTAACCCCGAAAAAATAATTGGTGTTGATATTTCGCGCGGAATGCTTGATATTGCCGAACAGAAGATACAGAAACGTAACCTTGGCGACAAGTTTGAAGTAAAACTGGGTGATTCGGAAAAGTTGCCTTTTGAGGCCGATGAGTTTGACGCGGTTACGGTAGCTTATGGTGTACGTAATTTTGAAAACCTGGAAAAAGGCCTGGCCGATATACAAAGAGTGTTAAGACCAGGGGGAAAAGCTGTGGTATTGGAATTTTCAAAGCCGCGCGCGTTCCCGGTAAAACAGTTGTATAATTTTTATTTCAACTATATTACGCCAGGTATTGGTAAATTGTTCAGCAAGGATGCAAGGGCTTATTCCTATTTGCCGGAGTCGGTAGCGGCTTTCCCGGATGGAAAAAGTTTTGTTAACCTGATGGATAAGGTAGGATTTAAAAATACCAAACACCGGCCATTGTTGTTTGGCATATGTTCTATATATACAGGCATTAAATAAAATGAGCTTAAAAGGGTACCTGGTTATATTTATACTGATGTGTTGCAGCAAATTAATGTTTGCACAAGACAGGGTACCGGCATGGGGCGGCGGAGCCGACCTGCAGGATTTTAGCTTTGGTTTTAGTTTCACTTATGTAAGCAGCGATTTCAAGATCGTTAAAAAGCCAGACTGGCGCACTCCGTTTACCAATCCTGATAATGGCCAGTTTTTAACCAGTCCTTTAAATAGTATCAGTTCTAAAAGCACACCCGGTTTTGCGGTTGGCTTTGTTACCCGTTATAGCTTAACCGATCACCTGGAAGTGCGTTTTACACCATCATTGGTTTTTGCGGATAGGGCTTTGACTTATACCTATCAAAACCCCGAGCAAAACCCGGATGTGACTAAGAAGGTACAAACAACCACGGTTGATGCACCATTATCCTTCAAACTAAAATCAGACAGGTTAGGTAATTTCAGGGCCTATATGCTGGGAGGGGTTAAGTATTCCCACTCTATAGCAGCAAAAAAGAATGATGCTAACTTTGACCTGATGGATAAACTGGTTAAAAATGTAAGTGGCTACGGCTCGTACGAGGCAGGTTTAGGCTGCGATATCTATTTTGAATTTTTTAAACTTTCGCCCGAGATCAAAATATCCAACTCTTTTGGCAATGTGTTGCTGCCGGAAAATCAGCCATTCTCGGCGCCTATCAGTAAATTGTCGCTGCATACCATTATGTTCAGCCTGTTTTTTGAATAGGAAAAAGGGGCTTTTCCCAGGCTCCAGTCCACAGGTGTTGGGAAGATAAGAAAACCTTATTAAAGTATTATTAGGCAAGTATGCTCCCGTTAGGAGCTACCTATTTGTAGCATACCCGGTAAAATATCTTTTGCTCCGTAGGTACAACCCTAAATAAACCGCTATGCCGTACAAGGATAGCCTCTACGAGGCATAAAATACGGATAGCGATTTTGACTACAAATGGGTAGCTCCTAATGGAGCATATCAACATAAAATTCAATACGTATAGCTAATATTTTATCCTCCCAACACCCGTGGGCTCCAGTCGGGTGACGATTATTTTCAGGTCTTTGGCCTGCGAATCAAATATAGCCTTACTTTTTACCGCGGCCCGGCACTAGTGATCACTTGGGTGTTTAGCCGGTAATATTTATACAAAAAACATGGTTTACACTTTTTTTGTGGAATAAAATATAAGTATCTGATTAGTAATTGTTTAAATGGATGTTAACCATGAAAAGTGTAAACCATGTAAACCCACTTTTGTAACAAAATGCCGGCCTGTTTAGGGATTATGCTTAACGCTAACTTTTAAATTTTGCCCTATGCTTTTTCAAACCTTCTCTCCCGATAGCTATCGGGATGGAGTTGGGTGAGGCACTTTCATTACCCCTGCCCGACAATAGTTTAAAGTAAAAAACATAATTTCGCCGCAATAGTTATCTACGTACCATGACTAAAATTGCTTTAATTACAGGAGCTACCGCCGGTATTGGCGAGGCTTGCGCACATGTATTTGCCCGCGAAGGCTATAATTTGATATTGACCGGTCGCCGGCTTGACCGCCTGGAAAAGGTAGCTCACCATTTAAATGATAAATATAATGTGGAGGTTGCGGTATCGTCATTTGATGTACGTAACCGGGAACAGGTAGTGGAAAACCTGGAAGGCTTACCTGCCGAATGGAAAAAGGTGAATGTATTGATCAATAACGCCGGGCTAAGCCAGGGACTTGATCCTATACAAAATGGCAGCTATGATGATTGGGATACCATGATAGATACTAATGTAAAAGGACTGCTTTATGTAAGTCGCGTAGTATCCAACTGGATGATCGGTAACGGATATGGCCATATCATAAACCTGGGCTCTATAGCGGGCAAAGAGGTATATGCCAATGGTAATGTATATTGTGCTACCAAACACGCGGTTGATGCCTTAAATAAAGGGATGCGTATTGATCTGTTATCGCATGGTATAAAGGTTACGGCTGTACATCCCGGAGCTGTGGAGACAGAATTTTCAGAGGTCCGTTTTAAGGGGGATAAAGACCGGGCTAAAAAAGTTTACGAAGGTTTTGAACCGCTTGCTGCTGATGATATTGCCGAAACCATCTGGTTTGTTGCATCGCGCCCGGCACACGTGAACATTAACGATCTGGTGATTATGCCAACCGCACAAGCTACAGCAGGTAATATATTCAGAAAATAAGAGGTTAAATGTGCAGATGTGCAAATTTCAAATGTGCAGATGATGAAATAATAATACTATTTTCACAAATCACTAATTCCAAACTCAATAATTCACTAATTATAAAATGTCATTAATAAATCAAATAGACCAGGACATCAAGCTGGCTATGCTGGCCAAACAGGCCGATCGTTTAAGAGGACTCCGTGCTATAAAATCAGCTTTGTTATTGGCTAAAACCGAAAAAGGTGCAGCTGAGGAGCTTACTGCCGAGGCAGAGATCAAGGTACTTCAAAGGTTGATCAAACAGCGTAAAGAATCGGCGGATATCTATAAAACACAAAACCGCGAAGATCTTTATGAGATTGAAATAGAAGAAATGAAGGTGATAGAGCCGTATTTACCACAACAAATGACCCGTTTTGAAATTGAAGGTTATCTGCAGGAACTGATCAGCAGGTTGGGCGCAACATCAACCAGTGATATGGGAAAAGTGATGGGAGCCGCCAATAAAGAGCTTGCCGGTAAGGCCGATGGTAAAACCATATCTGAAGTAGTAAGACAATTGTTAGGGTAGTCTGAAGTCTTGAGTTCGAAGTCTTAAGTCAGTAACATGCTTTTAGGCTTAGAACTTCGAACTCAAGACTCAAGACTTAGAAATTTATTACTATAATTGTTGTAACTCATCCGTAATAAACTAATTTTATGGCGGAATAATAGAATTTGTACCGAATTTGATTTCGGTATAGAAAGTTTTAAAAAATTAATATTAGAATTTTATATGGATTTCGTGCTTAAAGAGGAACACGGGTTTAGTTATATAGATGAGGGCGAAGGTGAGGTGTTGTTGTTATTACATGGTTTAATGGGGGCGCTGAGCAATTGGGAAGAAGTTGTTGAAGCGTTCAAGTCAGAATATCGTGTTATTATACCTATACTTCCAATTTACGATATGCCTCTTTTAACCACAGGTGTAAAGAGTCTTTCAAAATTTGTACATAAATTTATAAAGTTTAAACAGTTAAGTAATATAACGGTACTTGGTAATTCATTGGGCGGGCACGTAGCTTTGATTTATGTTTTAGCTCACCCCGAAAATATTAAAGCCATGGTATTAACCGGTAGTTCTGGTTTATACGAAAACGCGTTTGGGGGCTCGTTTCCCCGTCGCGAGAGCATTGATTTTGTAAGGGAAAAGGTACAATATACATTTTATGACCCTGTTGTGGCAACCGATGAGCTGGTTAATGACGTATATAAGTTAATTAATGACAGGCACAGTGTAGTAAGGTTGCTGGCTATGGCAAAATCGGCTATCCGTCATAACATGAAAAAGGATCTGCATAAAATGGATCTTCCGGTGTGTTTGATATGGGGTAAGGATGATAAAATAACGCCGCCCGAGGTGGCTTTAGAGTTTAATGAGTTTTTGCCTAATGCCGAATTGCATTGGATAGATAAATGCGGACATGCGCCGATGATGGAGCGTCCACAAGAGTTTAACAGGTTGTTAACTGGATTTTTGGAAAAACTAAAAGTTTAATATCATGGTAGCAATTGAACTGATGGCAGGTGCGATTCCGCCGGTACACACTTCTGATACGATACAGAAAGTACTCGACCGCATGGTAGAGTTCCGCCTCAGACATTTGCCTATTGTGAACGAAGAACAGTTTTTGGGCCTGGTAGCCGAGGATGACCTGGTAGGCGAGAGCGATTACCAGACTGCTATTGGGGCGCTGGCCTTATCGCAGGTAAACCCATATGTGCTCGAAGATCAGCATATATATGATGTGATCCGCATGTTTTATGAGCGTCAGCTTACCGCCATACCGGTGCTGGATGCTAAGCGAAACTATCTTGGTTTGATATCCGTTAATGCTATCACAGAATATTTTGCAAAGATTACTGCGGTAGCTGAGCCGGGTGGTATCATCGTATTGGAGATCGGTAATAAAAATAACTCGCTGGCTCACATGGCACAAATTGTAGAGTCGGACAATGCCCAGATACTAAGTTCATACGTGCAAACTTTTCCTGATTCCACCAAGATGGAAGTGACCCTTAAAGTAAACAAGCAGGATATTTCGGCTATAATAGCTACTTTTTTGCGTTATGAGTATGATGTTAAAGCTACTTTTAACAATACGGATAACAATGATAACGCAAAAGACCGGTACGACTCACTAATGAATTACCTTAATTTATAAAATGAAGTTAGTCCATGGACGATGGTCCATGGTCCATCGTCAAACAATAATCATAAATGAAGATAGCAGTTTACGGCAGACCCTTTAATGATCCGTCTGTAATACCTTATATCCAGCAGGTATTTGATAACCTGGCACTCCACAATGTCGAGATATATGTTCATCACCAGCTCAATGAATATCTGCAGGATAAAATAAGCAGCGTAAAATATAGCGTACTTGAAAATACCGATTCTATAAAAGGGTTTATAGATCTTTTTTTAACCCTTGGAGGCGATGGTACTTTGCTTGACATGGTAACCGTGATCCGCGATTCTGGTATCCCTGTGATCGGTATCAATTTTGGTCGCCTTGGGTTTTTGGCCAGCATCAATAAAAATGACATCACAGCAGCTATACATGCCGTAGTAAATAAAGAATTTTCTTTGGACTGCCGTGAGTTGCTAACCATTGATTCAACCATGAAAATTTTTGGTGAGGATAATTTCGCCCTGAACGATGTAACCATCCATAAGCGCGACGATGCCGCCATGATCATCACCCATGTGTTTTTGAACGATGAGTTTTTAAACTCTTATTGGGGCGATGGTATTATTATATCTACCTCAACCGGATCAACTGCTTATTCATTAAGTTGCGGCGGGCCAATTATATTCCCACAATCAAATAGTATTGTGTTAACCCCGGTATCACCACATAACCTTAATGTAAGGCCAATTATCATACCTGACAGCAGTAAACTATGTTTTGAAGTAGAGAGCCGCAGTGCCAACTATCTGGTATCATGCGATTCGCGCGTGGCCGCATTAGATCAAACTGTTAAATTTCACGTTCAAAAGGCTGATTTTCAGCTGAATTTGGTACGTTTAAATAATGAAAGTTACTTAACCACGTTAAGAAACAAATTATTATGGGGCTTAGATGCCCGTAATTACTAAATTTGCTTAATGCCCAAATTTTTAACACTCCTATTTTTTTTATTTATATCCTATCAATTGCAGGCTCAAACCTGGGAGGTTGGCGGTGCACTTGGCGGCGCAGGATATATCGGCGATCTTAACCCCAACAATCCGGTTAAAATAAGTGGCATCTCCGGTGGCTTATTTGTTGCGCGTAATTTCGATGGTTATTTTTCTGCAAAATTGAATTTTACTTACGGTAAGATCAGCGCTGATGATAGTAAATCAAACAGTCAGCAGTTCAGAGATCGTAATTTGAGTTTTAATGATCCTTTAAAAGAGTTGAGTCTTATCGGTGAGTTTAACTTTATGAACTACATCCCCGATGCAGGTCCGCATAAGTACACACCTTATATATACACGGGTGTTGGTATAACCTCTTATGCCCCACGTGCTAATTATAACGGACAATCATACGGATTAAGACAATTAAGAACCGAAAATGAACCCGCATACGGTAAAAACACTATTGTAATTCCATATGGTGTAGGTATAAAATATAATTTTAATACTAAATGGACAGTTGCCGGCGATTTGGGTTACCGCTACACTTTTACCGATTACCTGGATGATGTAAGCGGCAAATATGCCAACCCCGGTCAATTGCCAAATGATTTCTCCAGAGCCCTTGCCGATCGTTCGGGCGAAGTAGGCAAACCCCAAAACGCGATAGGCTCCCAGCGTGGCGACTTTAAACCCCGTGATACTTATTTCTTTTTAGGCTTTACCATCTCCTATACCTTCGTTACACAACGGTGCTACTATTAACTTGTATGGTTTATTTCATTTAAAACAAAATATAATTTTGTTTTAAATGAAATAAAGAAATTAAATTTTACGTTTAGTGTATAAATACCAATGATGTTCGGTATTTATTATTAACCTTAAACTTTAAGATCATGGCTGAGTTAAATCCTTCAACTCCAAAAACAGGCAGGGCACACAAACGCAAAAGAATGAACCTTCGGGTCGACCTTACCGCTATGGTTGATCTGGCGTTCCTGCTGATCACCTTTTTTATCATGACAACTACCCTGGCAAAACCAAAGGCGATGGATCTGACTATGCCTGATAAAACTGGAGAAACGGATGTTCCGATTCCGTCAAGTCGTAGCCTTACTGTATGCCTGGGTAAAAATAACCAGCTGATGTATTACCTGGGCGAGTTGAAAAATCCGGTCATAGCACCGGCTGTTACCGGATTTAGTAAAGAAGGCATTCGTAAAGTATTGCTCGAAACCGGTAAATCGGTACTCGATAAAACCGGTAAAAGCATGATTGTACTGGTAAAACCATCCGATCATTCGGTATATAATAACCTGGTTAATGTTTTGGATGAACTTACAATAACCAATGTATCTACTTACGCTATTGTAGATATTGACCCGCACGATACCGATATGCTCAAACAAAAAGGAATTTACTAACAGCATCGTTTTACGACTTAAAATAAGCAGATTTAAAGGCCGGGCATCATGATCATTCGATGATTTTTGATGCCCGGCCTTTAAATTTTGATTTTAAATAAGTGTAATAAATCCTTACATAACCTGTTATTTGTGTGCTTTTTGCATCATTTTAGTGCATTATTGATAATAACATTTTCTTTTCATACCGCATACTAAAAAAATACAAAGTAAGTTTTACCTTTGTACCCTGAAAAAACCGGCAATTTGAATTTTTACAATTGGATGGCCGGGTGCTATTTTTGAGGGTTGGCGTTGAACAAATATTTTATTTCGTCATAGCATTGATAAAATTAAAACACAAGCATGTCTTTTGCGGACATTCACAGAGTAGCTTTTGATAATGAACAGTATGGGATATTTGGATCAGATTGATTTGTTAAGGCTACCAAAACATGTTGCCATTATTATGGATGGCAATGGTCGTTGGGCAAAAGAAAAAGGCAAATTAAGAGTATTTGGCCATCATAACGGGGTAATTTCTGTTAGGGATGTTGTTGAAGGCGCTGATAAATTAGGTATAAAATACATTACACTCTATACATTTTCATCCGAAAATTGGAACCGGCCCAAATTGGAGGTTATGGCCATTATGGAATTAATGGTAAGCACCATCCATAAAGAAATAGCCGGTTTTATGAAAAATAATATTAAACTTAATGCCATAGGCGATCTGGATATGTTACCTGATAAATGTAACAGGGAACTTACTGCCGCTATGGAAAAAACATCGGCAAACACCGGGGTAGTGCTTACGCTGGCGCTAAGCTACAGTTCGCGCCGCGAAATTGTACGCGCGGCTAAAAATATAGCCATCAAGGTACAAAAAGGCGAATTGGAAATAACGGATATCAACGAGGATGTTTTTGAGAATAACCTCTTTACCGGTGATATGCCCGATCCTGAATTATTGATCAGAACAAGCGGTGAATACCGTATAAGTAACTATTTATTATGGCAAATTGCCTATGCTGAGTTGTATTTTACACCTAAGTTTTGGCCCGACTTTAGAAAGGAAGATTTGTACGAAGCTATACTTGATTATCAGAAACGGGAGCGCCGTTTTGGTATGACAAGTGAGCAAGTTAACTAAATTTTTACTTTTAACACTTTTTAACAACTGTATAAATTAATTTTAGCCCACTAAAATATTCGAATGTATAAATTTCTTTTTGCTATTCTTTTCTCTGTTTTTGTTACCTCCGCGTTTGCCCAGGTTTCCAATCCTCAGAGAACACCACTGACAAAATCGATACCGGCAGATAGTTTAAGTTATCTTAATCCCCGGGATTACATTATTGGAGGTATTTCTGTTAGTGGGGCAAAGTATCTGGATAAAGATATTTTGATACAACTTTCAAAATTAACCAAGGGCGACCGTATCAACCTGCCGGGCGAGCGTAATGCCGAGGTTATTAAAACATTATACTCCCAGGGCTTATTTGACGATGTACAGTTAAACATTACTAAAATTAACCAGGATACCATTTACCTGGAGATAGCTGTTTCTGAACGCCCGCGTTTATCGCGCCTGCACATTACAGGTATACGTAAAGGTGAAATTGAAGACGTACAGAAAAAACTGAATGATCGCACCGGGAAAATCGTCAACGAAAATTTAATAAATACAACAACAGCTATTATCAAAAAGCATTTTGGCGAAAAAGGTTTTTTGAACACAACCGTGAAACTTACCCAGCGTAAAGATCCGGGAGATGCCAATAGCGTGATACTGGATGTGGCTATTGATAAAAAAACCAAAGTAAAAATAAACGAAGTTGTTTTTGAAGGCAACAAGGCATTTTCATCAAAAAAACTGAAAGGCTTTTTGAAAAAGACCCGCGAAAAGAAATGGTACAACCTGTTTGGGTCTAAAAAATTCAAACAAGATAAATACGAAGAAGACAAGCAAAGCCTGGTTGAATCGATGCAGGGTAAAGGTTATCGCGACGCGGAGATTGTAAGTGATTCTGTATGGAGTAATGATGCAACTACTGTTAACGTAAAAATTAAAGTTTACGAAGGCCCTAAATATTACTTTGGTAATGTGAAATGGTCTGGTAATGCCAAATACTCTACCGACTTATTAAACAGGATACTGCACGTTAAAAAAGGTGATGTATTTAGCGAAGATGAGCTGAACAAAAGATTGGTGGGCCCAACCCCAAGCAATGATGATGTTTCGTCATTATATCTTAATGATGGTTATTTAACCTACACTGCCGATCCGGTACAGGTTAAAGTTTATAACGATACAGTTGATTTGGACATCCGTGTTTACGAAGGTCCGCAATACACCATTAACCGCGTAAGCTTAAAAGGTAACGATGTAACCAATGATAAAGTGGTTATGCGTGAAATTCAAACCAAGCCAGGTCAAAAATTTAACAAAGAGTTATTGATCCGCAGCTCACGTGAAATTGGTCAGCTGGGTAACTTTGATGAGCAAAAAACTGAGCCAAAACCGGTTAACATCAATCCGCAGGATGGTACAGTTGATTTGGTTTACAACGTGGTTGAAAAACCTTCAGATCAGATCGAGTTATCGGGTGGTTTCGGTGGTGGCCAGTTGGTGGGTACACTGGGCTTAACGTTCAACAACTTCTCGTTAAGAAATATCTTTAACCTCAAAGCATACAAACCACTGCCAAAAGGCGATGGTCAAAAACTAAGCTTACGTGGCCAGTCAAGCGGACGTACTTATCAGAACTTCTCGTTCACTTTCTCTGAGCCATGGTTAGGTGGTAAAAAACCTATTTACTTTGCGCTGTCAGCCTATACACAAGGTAGCTCAACCGGGCAGTATTATCCTAAATCGAGCCCATTATACAATAACCTGCGTATAAACGGTATCGGTGTAACCTTGGGTAAACGTTTAAAATGGCCTGATAACTACTTCCAGTTAAACTACTCTTTAAACGTGGATCACTATAACCTGGATAACTATACCGGTTATTTATTTACCAATGGTACCTCATACAACATTAAGTTAACCCAGGAATTAAGCCGCAACTCTATTGATGTGCCAATTTTCCCAACACAAGGTTCAAATATTAAACTTACTATACAGGCAACACCTCCATACTCTTTATTTAATAATATCAACTACAAAATTGCAACTCCCGAGGAGCGCTATCACTTTGTGGAGTATTACAAATTTAAGTATGATGCACAATGGTTCTCTAAACTGGTTGGTAAATTCGTATTAATGTCGCAAGTAAGGTTTGGCTTCCTGGGCATGTATAATAAAGATGTAGGCCCGTCGCCATTTGAGCGTTTCAAATTGGGTGGTGATGGTATGCAGAGTTACCAGTTCCTTCAAGGTAGCGAGATCATCGGTTTAAGGGGTTATCAAAACTTCTCGATAGTGCCGGAAGGTTCAACCGAAAATCAAAATACAAATACCGGTAGCACCATCTACAATAAATACACAATGGAGCTGCGTCACCCGGTAATTGCCAGCCAATCAGCTACCATATTCTTACTGGCCTTTGCCGAAGGTGGTAACGTTTGGAATAACTTTAGTCAGTTCAATCCGTTTAACGTAAGGCGTTCAGTAGGTGTTGGAGCAAGAATATTTTTACCTATATTTGGCTTGCTTGGATTAGATTATGGCTACGGATTTGATAAAATACCAGGAGCACCTGATGCAAACAGGGGCCAATTCCATTTTACAATTTCTCAGAGTTTATCCGGCGGATTTAATTAATTTGCATAGAGATATATGAAGAAGATAATTTTAATAGCGTTTTTAACGTTAACAGCAATTACGGGAGCTTACGCGCAACGTTTTGCTTACGTTGATTCGGAGTATATATTAAAACATATGCCCGAGTACGCGTCATCACAAAAACAGCTGGCAGCATTATCTGATCAATGGCAAAAAGAAGTGGATAGCCGTTTTCAGGAAATTGACCGCCTGTACAAAGCATACCAGGCCGACCAGGTTTTAATGACGGCCGATATGAAAAAACGCCGTGAGGCCGAAATTGTTGATAAAGAAAAAGCCGCAAAGGATTTTCAACGTCAAAAATTCGGGCCCGATGGCGAACTTTCACAAAAGAGTAACGCTTTGATTAAACCAATCCAGGATCGTGTGTCTAAAGCTGTACAAGCAATTGCCGAAGGCGATAACCTGGACATGATCTTTGATAAAAACAGCGAAGTAATTATGTTGTATGCCAATCCGCGTTACAACAGAAGTAACGACGTGATCACCAAATTAGGGCTTAAGCCCGGAGTATTTGCTAAATAAATTTTTGAATAAATAAACAGACTATTATTAAACACAGGACAAGAAAAATGAAAAAACTATTTAAAGTTGCTTTAGTTGCAGTAGGTATGTTATTTGCGGGCAACTTTGCCAATGCGCAGACTAAGATCGGGCACATTAATTTTAACCAATTAATTGACATGATGCCTGAAACTAAAACTGTGACCACTCAGATGCAGGCTTATCAAAAAACATTTATTGATCAGCTTACCAGCATGAATAATGAGTACACTACAAAAGGTCAGGAGTTTCAAAAAAATCAAGCTACTATGACCGATGCAGTGCGCACCGTTAAAGGTAACGAACTACAGGATCTGCAAAAACGTATGCAGGATTACCAAAATAACGCGCAACAACAAGTTGATGCTAAAAGACAAGAATTGGGTAAACCACTAATTGATAAAGCTACTGCTGCAGTTAATGCTGTTGCTAAAGAAAAAGGATACGCTTACGTATTGGATTCTTCACAGGTAAGTTTATTGGTATCTCCGGATGCTGATGACCTGATGGCTGCTGTAAAATTGAAATTAGGATTAAAATAAGCATCAATTATTAGTCATTTAAAAAAAAGCGTCACGTATTTACGTGACGCTTTTTTTATTTTTGTATATGAAGCGTCAACCTATAGGTATTTTTGATTCGGGTTTTGGAGGCTTAACCGTTTTTAAGTCAATTATAGAGCAACTTCCAGAGTATGACTATATATACCTGGGTGATAATGCCCGGGCGCCATATGGTAACCGCTCATTTAATACTATTCATCAGTATACCTGGGAATGCGTGCAATGGCTATTTGAACAAGGCTGCCCACTCATCATCGTGGCCTGTAATACGGCATCTGCAAAGGCCCTGCGTACTATTCAGCAGCAAGATCTCAAAAACGTTGATTCTGAGAAAAGAATATTGGGTGTAATACGTCCAACGGCCGAAGTGATAGGCAATTATACTAAGAGTAAAGAAATTGGTGTATTGGGTACTAAAGGAACCGTGCAATCGGGCTCCTATCTTTTGGAGATCCAGCATTTCTTTCCGGATATCAAAGTTCATCAGCAGGCTTGCCCGCTTTGGGTTCCCTTGATCGAGAACGGCGAGTACGACCAGCCCGGAGCCGATTACTTTGTGAAATTGTACCTGGATCAGATCATGGCGCAATCGCCGCAGATAGATACCATTTTACTGGCCTGTACCCATTACCCGCTTATTCAGCAAAAAATAGAAGCTAACCTGCCCGCGCATGTTAAAGTGGTGGCTCAGGGCGATATTGTTGCCAAAAGTCTGGTTGACTACCTACAGCGCCATCCCGAAATAGAAAACAAATTAAGCAGGAACCAAACCAAAGAATTTTTTACCACCACCGATGATACGGCCGATTTTGATCATCACGCCTCCGTATTTTTCTCGGCCCCGGTAAAATCAACTTTTATATCGGCTAATGACCTGGTGAAGTGCTGATACTGTAGTTCCCCTCTTGAGTGAGTAATAGCTCATGATTAGACATAGCACATCAATAATATCACAAAAGTTAGGGTGTCACCCTGAGCTCCGTCGAAGGGT
>CEMM01322740.1:99491-110886 GCA_900068975.1 Hygrocybe conica | reverse complement strand
GCGCAGAGGCCTGCCCACCATGCTTCGACGGGCTCCTTGACACCCTTTTTTGAACGAATGTCTACTCATGGGCTATTACCCTCAAGAGGGGATTCGCGGAACCCTTGCTTTATTCTCACCACCCATCACCCACAATTCCCACCAACTTAATATAACTTACTCGGCCTAAAATATTATAACATTTAGTAAGTTTGCGGTTTAAGCAAATAGACCCCTTGAATACTTATCTCATATATTTTATTGTAGCTATTGGGTTATTTAGCTTTTCGGCCTTTTTTGCGCTGTTTGGCGTTTATGCCGAGCGTAAAATTTCGGCATTTATACAAGACAGGCTTGGCCCTACAGAAACCGGTAAATTTGGTTCGCTCCAAACCCTGGCCGATATCTTAAAGATGATCCAGAAGGAGCTCATCATTCCGGCTGCTGCCGATAAGTGGTTGTTTATGCTGGCACCGGCAGTAATTTTTATTGCCGTTTATATGGGCTTTGCCGCCCTGCCCTGGGCTCCGGGTCTTATCCCCTCCAAAATAAATCTGGGTATATATTACATTTTTGCCATCATCTCTGTCGAAACGCTGGGCATCCTGATGGCGGGTTGGGGATCAAATAACAAATATTCTATACTAGGGGCTATGCGCTCTGCCGCGCAGATCATCTCCTATGAGATCCCGGCTGGTTTTGCCATCATATCGGTGGTGATGATCGCACAAACACTCAATCTGCAGGACGTAGCCATTCAGCAGGGTATCCTGGCCAGCGAAAAAATAAAGTTCGCGGGTTTTTGGGATGTATCGTCGATTGGCGGTTTGTTCAGCTGGAACATTTTCCGGGCTCCGCACCTGATCATTGCTTTTGTGATCTATTTTATAGCCTCATTGGCCGAAAGTAACCGCGCCCCCTTTGATATCCCCGAAGCAGAATCGGAACTGGTGGCAGGTTTCCATACCGAATTTACGGGTATCAGGTTTGCCCTGGTATTTTTGGCCGAGTATTCGATGATGTTCCTGGTATCGATGATTGGGGTTATCCTGTTTTTAGGGGCCTGGAATACGCCGCTACCTAACATGGGGCCGGTACATCTGGCTACATGGACAACAGGTATGGCTTGGGGTATTTTTTGGGTAAGTTTGAAAACCCTGGCATTGGTGGGCGTGCAAATGTGGATCAGGTGGACATTGCCCCGTTTCAGGGTCGATCAGCTGATGAACCTGTGCTGGAAAGTGCTCACCCCGCTGGCCTTTGCCTGCATGCTGATATCAGGTGTGTGGAGGCTTTGGCTGATGTAGTTGGGGAGAGGCAAGAGATAAGAATCAAGAAATAAGATAAAAAATAAATAAGAAAAGAAAATCACGATAATCCCTGAATCCCATAAACGGCGAAGCCCTCTTAAACACCAATAAAAATAAATAATAAGTTAAAAATCAAGGTTCAGAAAAAAATCAGCGAAATCAACGTAATCATACAAATCAAACGGTCGATGTTTAAAAGATTAATTAACGGTTTTACTACGGCATGGAAAGGTTTAAGCCTTACCATGAAGCATCTTTTTGCCTCCAACGCGGCCAGGAAGATCACGACCGTAAGCGACGATAATTATTTTAAACAGCTGGAAGGTACCAACACTATCCAATATCCCAAACAGCAGCTGCCCGTGCCCGAAGTGGGCCGCTACCAGCTGGATGTAGAAATGGATGATTGTATCGTATGTGATCTGTGCGCCAAGGTATGCCCCGTTAACTGTATCGATATCGAATCGATCAAGGCTACGGAAGCCATCGGACAAACATCTGATGGTACCACCAAGCGCCTTTATGCCGCCAAGTTTGATATTGATATGGCCAAGTGTATGTACTGCGGCCTGTGTACCATAGTATGCCCTACAGAGTGCATCGTGATGACCAATCAGTATGATAAAACGGTGTTTCAACTGAGCGATCTTACCTATCAGTTCTCTGACATGCCGCCGGAAGTTGCTGCCGAAAAACGCGCTTTGTTTGAGCAGCAACAGGCCGAAAAGCAGGCAGCCAAACTGGCTGCCATGCAGAAAAAGGAGGGCGAGGCATGACCCTTGTACGCATACTTTTTTACTTTTTAAGTTTCATAGCCATTGCTTCGGCATTGTACGCGGCCTCCAGCAAAAACTTGGTGCGCAGCATATTTGTATTTTTTGTTACCCTGTTTTCGCTGGCAGGCTTATATGTGCTGGCCCTGGCCGATTTTGTGGCGGTAACCCAGGTGGTGATCTACGTTGGTGGCATATTGGTGCTTATCCTGTTTGCCTTTATGCTTTCGGGCAAAGAAACTCTGAACGTATTGCAAAAACAGGAAGGGAAGTTTTTTAGTATGAAGAAATTGCCCGCCGTACTTTTGGCAGCGATATTTTTTATCGTGTTGATCAATGTGCTGTTTAAGGCCGATGCTGATAACCTGCCGTGGGTTAGGGATGCGATCAGCCTTAAAAACGAGATCAGCCCGAAAGATATCATGATCGATAATATAGGGGTTAATTTAATGACCCGTTACCTGTTGCCTTTTGAAGCCATATCGATCTTATTGCTGGTAGCTTTGGTAGGAGCGGCCCATTTATCACGTAAGGAGGGCAAAGCATGATCACACTCACCGATTTCCTGGTAGTAAGCGCGGCCCTGTTTTGTATTGGCTTATACATGACTGTTTCTAAACGGAACGCCATACAAATATTGATAGGCATCGAACTGATCCTGAATGCGGCCATTTTAAACCTGGTAGCTTTTGGTAAATATGATAAGGTTAACAACAGCGGACAAATATTCGCTTTGTTTGCTATTGTACTGGCCGCGGCCACAACAGCGGTGGCGCTGGCCATTATCCTGAATGTATACCGCAGGTATAAAACCATCGATCCGAATGATATTAATAAACTGAGGGATTGAGCATGAAAGGATTGGTGGTTATATTTTTCTTACTGGCCTGTACAGGTGCTTTCGCCCAAAGGCGGGATACGTTTTATGTGGATGGCCCTAAAAAGAAAATGATCATGTGCAGCGCGGTTATTGACAGTAACAGATCATATGTTACGGTTAATAACAGGGTTTACACCGGGATATTAGATAGCTTAAATACGGATAATATTATCCAGTTTAAAGTTCTTAAATCGGCCGAGGCAGTAACCCTATTTGGAAAAAAAGGGAAGAATGGCGCCATTCAGATCACTATGAAGGCACCCCGTATTCCTGGCAAGCCTGCAGCAGGGTCTTCCCCGGGCGAAAATGATATTACGGATTATGTTTTAGATGGCAGGCGATCAAACAAAATGGAAATAGCCCGATTAGGCCGTCGTATTTTAAGTTCAAAATATGAAAAAAAAATAGCTGCTGATCCATCAAAAAACAAATTAATCTTAACAGCCGTTACCCGGAATTTTGCCATTAAGCAATATCAAAAGAAGCTGAGCAGGCTTTCATCAGGATATAAAACGTATCTCAATAAACACCACCAAAATGATAGTGGCTTGGCCTTTATCATTAATGGGGAAAAATACGCTGTATCAACAGACGACAGGGTAAAAAAAATATACGAATTATTTTCAGATGATAAGGTTCTGGATCTTAATTTGAAATACGTTTTGGGATATGGCCGCACGCCTTCATTTGTTAAAATAGATACCAAATAAATTGGAAGACTTTTTACACTCCATACAAAGTTTAAATTATACGGTAGCAGCCGTGGCATTGCCGCTGCTTGCTGCTTTGATAAACTTTTGTCTGCCTGTAAAAAGCAAAGCCGCTGGTTGGATATCAACCTTAGCCATTTTGTTAAGTTGTATACTATCGGCCAAAGTATTTGCAACGGTATGGAATAACCCGCAGGTACATGCGCAACGCATCTGGTTTACTATTGGCGAAACCCAGGTTTATGCCGGTATCCTGCTTAATAACCTTTCGATATTGATGCTGTTGCTGGTGTCGGTTATCGCCTTGCCGGTACATATCTATTCTACCGCCTACATGAAGCACGACGACAGGTATAGTCGTTATTTTACTTACCTGAGTTTCTTTTGTTTCAGTATGCTGGCCTTGGTGGTGGTAGATAGTCTGATATTGTTCTACGCTTTTTGGGAACTGGTTGGTTTTTCGTCATACTTGCTCATCGGGTTTTGGTTCACGAAAGACAAGGCCATACAAGCCAATAAAAAAGCATTTATCATGAACCGGATAGGTGATATCGGCTTGCTGAGCGCCATCATTATCCTGTTTGCTCAATTCCATACTTTTGATATAGATGCCATATTTGCCGGGAAAGGCTTGATTGCACAATCTGTCATAAAAAATGGTTTATGGATTGGCCCGGTTGGACAGATACCAGCCCTTTGGCAATATGTGGCCTGCGCCGGTATTTTCTTAGCGGTAGCTGCCAAATCGGCCCAGTTCCCCTTGCATACCTGGCTACCCGATGCCATGGAAGGCCCAACTTCGGTATCTGCCCTCATTCACGCCGCAACGATGGTGGCCGCTGGTGTATTCTTATTGGGCAGGGTCTACCCCATGTTCACCGAGACTGAACTGACTATACTTGCCTGCATTGGCTGCTTCACCGCGTTTATGGCGGCGACCATCGCCTTAACGCAGAACGATCTTAAACGCATCCTGGCGTACTCTACCATATCACAGTTAGGGTTTATGATCCTGGCTATGGGAGTAGGGGCTTATGCTTCGTCGTTATTCCATTTGGCTACACACGCATTTTTTAAATGTCTGCTATTCCTGGTAGCCGGTATTGTGATACACCAGATGCAGCATATCAAAGATAATAACCACCTGGACATCGATCCGCAGGATATCACGCATATGGGTGGCCTGCGTAAAAAGCTGCCGATTACTTTTATTGCTGCTGTTATCGGTGCGCTGGCCCTGGTGGGTTTACCGCTTACTTCGGGCTATCTATCCAAAGATGGTATCCTAATTCGGGCCTTTGAATGGAGCGACGGCCATAATGTTTGGTTTAAGATCATCCCGGTGATGGCACTGCTCACCAGCTGGCTTACCGCATTCTATGTAGCCCGGCTCATATTTAAAGTTTTCTTTGGCGATTTTCGCCTGCTCAAAAATAATCCGGGTGTTAAACTGCATCTAAGCGATGGCAACTGGTCATATACTTTACCTTTGGTATTGCTGGCTGTTTGCTGTTTATTTCCGCTGTTTTCTCTTAATCCATTCTTCTATGAGCATGCCTGGTTGTTTGAGGGTTTAAAATCTTCAGCCCATACCGCTGGTGAGAGTATATATCACAGCCTGGTACCCATCAGCGTAAATGTGATCAGCCTGCTGGTACTGTTTGCGGCTTACCGGGTATATGCAGGGGAAAGTGGTTTCGCCTTCTCCCAAAGAGGCTTTTTCTACCGCTTATCTTACAATCAATGGCATATCGATAACTTATATAAACGTGCCATCGTAAACCCGGTATTGCGTTTGGGTAGCGTTTGCTTCTGGATCGACCGTACAGTTGTGGATGGTTTCCTGCATTTGCTGGCACGTATCAGCGGCGCTATCGCCAAATTAACCGCCTGGACAGATGAGTATATCGTTGACGGATTTTTGCATTTATTGGCCGCTATAGTGCAGAGTATTGGCAATTTTGCACGTAAGTTTCAAAGCGGTAAAGTACAATATTACCTGTTTAGCATGCTGGTGATCGTACTGCTGTTGTTTATTTTAAAAATACTGATATAATGAAAGAATCAAGAGTTAAGAATCAAGAACCAAGAGTAGTGGTTTTAAAATTGAAATATGATTTCTTGATTCTTAACTCTTGATTCTTGACTCTGATATTTAATTCGCATGAATATATTAACCTTACTATTACTGGTACCTGTACTGTTCGGCTTCATCATTATGTTGCTGCCATCGTCATTGCGCGGCAGTTTTAAGTACCTCACGCTGGCGGCTACCCTCATACAGCTGGGTATCAGTATATGGATGTACCTGCATTTTAAAACAGGCGCGGCTTATGGTGGTATCAATCACGAAGATCAGTTCCAGTTTGTACAAAAACTCCCCTGGATCTCCCTAAACCTGGGCAGTATGGGTAAAATGCAGATCGATTATTTTGTAGGTATTGATGGCATGTCTATCTCCCTGCTGGTGATGACCTCACTGGTATTGGTGATCGCTACGTTGTCGTCCTGGGAGATCAAGAGTAACCTCAAAGGTTTCTTCCTGTTGTTTTTACTGTTAGATATGGCGGTTATGGGCGTGTTCTGCGCGCTTGATTTCTTCCTGTTCTACCTGTTTTATGAGCTGATGCTGTTACCGCTGTACTTCCTCATCGGGATGTGGGGCGGCGCGCGCAGGGAATACGCGGCCATCAAGTTTTTCCTGTATACCTTATTCGGTTCGGTATTTATGCTGCTGGTGATGGTGGGCCTCTATCTTTCGGTTACCGACCCGGCAACAGGTAACCACACTTTTAACATTATCCAGATGATGAACCCGGCTAATTACAGCGGGCAATCTATATTTTCTATAGCCGGTCATCAAACCATATTAGGTATGTCGGCGCGTACCGTAGGTTTTGTGGTGTTGTTCATCGCTTTTGCGATTAAGGTGCCTGTGGTACCTTTACACACCTGGCTACCCGATGCGCACGTAGAAGCGCCAACCCCGGTATCTATCATACTGGCAGGTATCCTGCTCAAAATTGGAGGGTATGGTATTATTCGCATCTGTTTGGGGATCTTCCCCGAGGTAGCCACCACCGGCGCGTTTTGGTTGGGACTACTCGGCGTGATCTCCATTTTATACGGCGCTTTCAACGCCCTGGCCCAGAAAGATCTGAAACGGATGATCGCTTACTCCTCTGTATCGCACATGGGTTTTGTACTCTTAGGTATCGCATCGCAAACCGCCGAAGGTATTAGCGGGGCGGTAATGCAAATGGTGAGCCACGGGTTTTTATCAACCATGCTGTTCTTTTTGGTGGGCGTACTGTACAACCGGGTGCATGACAGGGGTATCAACCATTTCAGGGGATTGGGTACGCTGATGCCACAATACACCGCTTTTGTGATGATCGCGTTTTTCGCGTCCTTGGGTCTGCCGGGCTTTTCGGCATTTGTGGCTGAGGCATTTTCTTTAACCGGTGCCTTTAAATCGCCATCGGTAAACGGTTTATTGCCCTACTGGATGGCCATTTGCGGTTCGGTAGGTATATTGCTGAGCGCCGCTTATTTCTTATGGACACTACAGCGTATGTTTTTTGGTGCCGAATCATTAAAAGGCGGCAACGTTTGGAAAATAGCCCTGACCGACCTGAATCTGCGTGAGAAATTGACACTGGCGCCACTGGCACTGATTGCCCTGGCTTTAGGTATTATGCCTTCGCTGGTTTTTGATAAGATCAATGATTCGGTGCTGGCCTTCGTTCAGTTTTTACAGCTTAAATAGTTCAATAAAATAAATGCACGATCTGCTACCCCATATATCCGCGTCTTTGTCATCTGTTTTTGGCAGCATAGCCTTTTTTATGCCCGAGATTTACCTGGCAGCGCTGTTTATTGTGGTGATGATAACCGACCTGATATTTGGTAAGCATTCCCTAAAACTATGCCGCATAATAGCCTGCGCAGGTTTAGTGCTGGTGATGTACCTTGACCTGAAACAGTTTGCACTGGTGCTTGATGGCGGGCATTTGATATTCAGTAATATGCTGCTGCTTATTCGCAGCGGCATATTCTTTAAGCTGATTATTGATCTGCTGTCGTTTATCCTGTTGTTATATTTTACCTGGGATAATAAGTTGAACGGCCATCAGAAGGGCCTGTCCGATCTGTATTCTATAGCCATCGCATCCGTATTCGGATTACATTTAATGGTAATGGCGGTAAATCTGTTATCCATTTACCTGGCTATCGAGATGGTTTCTATAGCCTCGTACCTCATGGTGGCTTACCGTACGGAAAATGCTTTCAGTACCGAGGCCGGTCTGAAATATGTATTGTTCGGGGCCGCGTCATCAGCTATGATGCTGTATGGTATCTCGTTGTTATATGGCTTTAGCGGTTCTTTGGATATTATATTCCATCATACCATTGAGCAGCTGTCGGGTGTTAATCCTATCAGCACCTCCTTTGCCATGATTTTGGTTTTAATAGGCATCGGGTTTAAATTATCCTTTGTGCCTATCCATTTTTGGGTGCCCGATGTGTACCAGGGTGCAAGCACGCCGGTAACCGCGTACCTGTCAACCGTACCTAAAATAGCAGCCTTTGCTTTGTTGATCAATTTCCTTTCGCCCTTTATGTTTACGGGACTTTGGACTGGCTTTAATATGAGCATAGCGCTTTCCGTTATTGGCATCATTACCATGATAGCGGGTAATTTTGCCGCGGTGCTGCAAACCAATATCAAAAGGATGCTGGCCTACTCCAGCATTGGCCATACCGGTTTCGCGCTGATGGCGGTTGCTGTTTTATCCTTGCAAAGTGTATCGATATTAACATATTACTTGTTGGTGTACGCGTTGGCCAATATTGGCGCCCTGGCGCTGGCCACTTACTTCGCTAACGAAACCGGTGCCGAAGATGTGGAAGATTACCGCGGATTTGGTCTTAAATATCCTATAGCCTCCGTTTGCTTTGTGATCATCCTCATATCATTAACCGGTTTGCCGGTAACCGCCGGTTTTACAGGGAAGCTGTTTGTGTTTTCGGCAGTATATGGTGTTTATCAGCAAACCCATAGCATTTGGTTGATGTTGCTCATGATTACCGGGGCCTTAACTACGGTTGTTTCGCTGTTTTACTACATCAAGATCCCTTTGAATTTATTTCTGAAAAGGAAGGAAATGGCTGAAATAAGCAACAAAAAATCTGTGAATTTGCTCATTTTATCAATATTCATAAGTTTTATCCTGATTTTACTGGGTATTTTTCCTCATTGGGTGCTTCAATCCCTCTAATTTTTCAATTTTCGTAATTTTTTAACAAAAACTTAATATTCTTCGTTTTTTTATAATTAAAATCATACTTTCAGGCCGTTTTACAAAGCAATTCTAATATTTCCATGAAACGGTATTTTCCTTTCTTAGTAATTCTTGTCATTTTAGTACTAACCTTTCTTTTTCCTTCTGTAGAATTTAAAAATTCGGGCAATCCTCATTTTAATACCGGCGATATTGCCTGGATGCTGATGTCGACGGCCCTGGTTTTGATCATGACGCCGGGTCTTGCTTTCTTTTACGGGGGGATGGTTAACAAAAAGAACGTGATATCAACCATGCTGCAGAGCATCGTTTGTATGGTAATTATTACGGTGTTGTGGGGCATATTTGGCTTCAGTTTGGCCTTTGGCGATAGCATTTATGGTATCATCGGTAACCCTTCTACCTATTTTATGATGAAGGGTATGCTGGGCAACGCCACCTGGAAAGCCGCGCCAACCATTCCGTTGTTGTTGTTTGCCATGTACCAGTTGAAGTTCGCTATCATTACGCCCGCGTTGATTACCGGTGCTTTTGCCGAGCGGATCCGTTTCAACTCTTACATCATTTTCCTTTGCCTGTTCTCGATATTTATATTTTCGCCGTTGGCACACTGTACCTGGCACCCGGATGGTATACTGGCCAAATTTGGTGTGTTGGACTTTGCCGGCGGTACCGTAGTACACATGTCGGCCGGATGGGCCGCATTGGCTTCGGCCATCTATTTAAAACGCCGTAACGAGGCTAACCATTCACCTGCACGTATCACTTATGTCATGATCGGTACGGGGCTTTTATGGTTCGGCTGGTTTGGCTTTAACGCGGGTTCGGCATTTGGCGCGAATGCTTTAGCTGTTACCGCTTTAGCTACCAGCACAACAGCATCTGCCGCAGGCGGTATTACCTGGATATTTTTTGATATGCTGCGCGGACGCAAACCTTCAGCTATGGGTACCTGTATTGGTGCCGTAGTGGGCCTGGTAGCCATTACACCAGCCGCCGGGTTTGTTACCGTGCCGCATTCACTGGCCATCGGTATTATATCTGCCGTGGTAAGTAACCTGGTGGTGGAGTGGCGCACACGTACTTCTATTGATGATACGCTGGATGTATTCCCTTGCCATGGTGTTGGTGGTATGGTGGGTATGCTGCTTACCGGCGTTTTTGCCAATCAGCATGTAAATGCGGGCAACGCGACCGGTAACGGTCTGTTCTTTGGCGAAACACATTTATTTTTAGTGCAGTTAGTGGCTTTGATTTGTGTTTCCATATTCTCGTTCTTTGGCTCCTTACTGTTGCTAAAAATTACAGATATGATATCGCCGCTAAGGGTTTCGGCCGAAGATGAGGTTTTAGGCCTTGACATCAGCCAGCATGGCGAAAAACTTTAATTATTGAATTTCAAACCAATTACATAAATATGAGAGGTCCGGCTGCAAAGCCGGATTTTTTTTGGAGTAAGGATTTTTGGAGCAAGGATCTTTGGAGCAAAGAAAAAAACACGCTGTTCGAAGTCTCTGACTTCGGACGACTATGTTCGTAGTCTTTAGACTACATGAAGCAATATCGGTAGTTGTAAACTACCAGCATAATTGTTCGAAGTCGGGAGACTTCGAACAGCGCCGGAGAAAAAACAACAAGTATGTGTATGATATTAAACTGTGATCCATATTCCTTGTCTAAATTTGTAGATGTGGAACTCATGGAGCCTTGTCTTGATTCTTGGCTCTTGATTCTTGCCTCTATTTAAAAAATGATCGTCGATAATCAATTGAATATATTTAGCCCTGCCCGTCATAACCTTTTACCGTTTGATGGGGAGGTATTCTTATATCCCAATTTTTACCAGGAGGATGGTGTTTATGATGCGTTTGATGAGTTGAAACATACCATTCTGTGGAAACAAGACAAGATGAAGATCTATGGGAAATCGGTCAATTTTCCACGCCTCACTTCCTGGTACTCGGATAGCGACAAAGTTTACACCTATTCGGGTGTGGTTAACATGCCCCTACCCTTTACATCCTTATTGCTCCAGATCAAAGAAGCGGCCGAACAGCAATGCAATAAGCAGTTTAACTCGGCCCTGCTCAACTTTTACCGTAACGGGGAAGATAGTATGGGCTGGCACAGCGATAATGAAAAAGAACTGAGCGGCAACCCGGTTATCGCTTCGGCATCATTCGGGGCTACACGCGCTTTTCAGTTTAAACACAAACAACAAAAAAATGCCAAAGTATCCATGGCCCTCAGCAACGGCAGCCTGTTAATTATGCAGGGCGAAACGCAGCACCACTGGTTGCACCAGGTCCCCAAAACTACCAGCGAGGCAGGCCCGCGTATCAATATTACTTTCAGGGATATTAAATATTAACAGGGCTATTTAAGGCTATTGGATTTAAGCGTTAATTTTCGTATCTTTATATAAATACCGGCCCGG
>CEMM01322740.1:68574-99236 GCA_900068975.1 Hygrocybe conica | reverse complement strand
TGTTAAAATTTAAGGTTTAAAAAGTTTTTTTGATGTCAGCACCATCCAGATTTTCGTGATGTCATATGTTCCGTAAATTCGCCAATACACAAGTTATTTTTTAGTTTTATAAATTATCTTTTAAGTTGTATTGTAACATATACCTTTAAAATTTCGTCATATATTTATCATACCTATTACTATACCTTTCCATCTATGAAAAAGCTCATCCTGTTTATTATTATTTCGCTATTTTTTATAAATGTAAATGCTCAAACTAATATCCCAGCCGATAGCGGCACCTTCTTTTTGCACAAGTTTGCGCAAAAAATAGGTAAAGAAACCTATGTGGTGCATAGACATAAAGATGCCATCCAATACAGTATCGACTTTAAATTTGTTGATCGTGGTTCGCCGGTGCCTTTAACGGCAGAGTTAAAAGTAAACCCCGTTAATGATCCACTGGAGCTTACTATAAAAGGAAGTACTTCCAGGTTCTCCAAGGTAGATGACAAAGTTACCATACATGGCGGCGAAGCCTCTATCCGGGTTAATGATTCGTCCTATACACAAAAGGTATTACCCTCCAGTTTTACCGTAGCGGGATATTCCCCCGGAACTGTACAGCAGGTGCTCCTTCAGTACTGGAAAAAACAACATGAACCCGAGAGCATCCATACCCTGCCATTTGGTTCGGTTCAAATAAAAAAAGAAGGGACGGATGAACTGAGCTTTAATGGTAGTACATTAACCCTCGACCGGTTTACCATCAGCGGTTTGGTTTGGGGGAATGAGTTGCTTTGGGCCGATGATAAAGGTAACCTGATCTGCCTGATCACCAATGACGCGGAAGGGGATAAGCTGGAAATGATGCGTGCCCAGTATGAAGCCCTATTGCCACAACTTATCACCAAGGCGGCCACTTACGGCATGCAATTGTTTGCAAAAGCCACCGGGCAAGCCGGCACAGCCGATGAAACAATAGCTGTAACGGGTGGCAATTTATACGATGTGGTAACCGGTACAAGCATCCCAGACGCGGTTATCATCATTAGTAAAGGTATTATTGTACGAACAGGAAAAGCTGGATCGGTAACCATTCCGGCAGGTGCAAAAGTGATAGATGCTAAGGGTAAAACTATTTTACCAGGCCTGTGGGATATGCACTCCCACTTTGAACAGGCCGAATGGGGGCCGGCCTACCTGGCTGCAGGTGTTACTACAGTAAGGGACTGCGGCAACGAGTTTGAGTATATTAATGCCATAAAAAGTGCTATTGATAATGGTACCGGGGTTGGGCCTAATATATTAAAAGCCGGTATTATTGATGGCAAGGGCCCAAAAACCTTAGGAATTATACAGGCCGATACCAAAGAGGAAGCCATCAAAGCGGTTGATCGCTATAAGGAGAATGGTTTTGCTCAGATAAAAATATATAGTTCAGCAAAGCCAGAGATAGTTAAAGTAATTTGTGATGAGGCACACCGTCTGGGTTTAACGGTAACCGGGCACATACCAAACGGAATGACCCTGCAACAGGGGGTTGACTCGGGGATGAATATGGTGAACCATATGCAATATGTTTATTCGATCATGAAAAAAAATGCAGACCGCTCGGTTGATTTTGATGATCCGCAGAGTATAGCCGCTATTGATTTTATCAAACAGCATCATGTGGTTATCGATCCAACAATAGGTGTTTATGAGCTGGCTTTCCGTAATTTAAAGGATGATATTACTCAACTCGAGCCTGCATTTTATAACCTCCCGCTGCCACTGCAGGCCTTGTTTAAAAATATGGGAGAAGAGCCGGAGCAGGTAGCTAAAGTTAAACCACTGTTGACGAGCATGCTGCAGGCAGTAAAAAAACTGTATGATGCTGGTGTGCCTATTGTTGCTGGTACGGACATGGGTTTCCCAGGTTATAGTCTTGATCGCGAATTGGAGCTATACGTATCTGCCGGACTTACACCCGCCCAGGCTATAAAAACAGCTACTATTATTCCGGCCACAGTAATGAAAGTTGATAAACAAACCGGATCAGTTGAAGCAGGCAAACAGGCCGATCTGATCATTATTGACGGCGACCCGGTAAAAAATATCAGGGATATTCGTAATGTTTCGGTTGTGATAAAAGGCGGCCAGGTTTATGATCCGGTAAAACTGCACCAGATGGTAGGCTTTGGAAAATAGGTTGATTGGGAGATGAGTTTTACTTGACCGTGATTGTATTTCAATTGATTATAGTTTAAATCTGGGTGGTTAGAATAGTGGTTTAGATAATTACTGCGTAAAGAAATTAACGTTTTGGTAACTTATCCACAAACTACTGTTTGATGACAATTGATATAGGGATAGTTCATTATAAAATGATACCTTTGCAGCCTCATTCCAAATCATGAGCGATCAGATTAAACATGAATGCGGTGTGGCATTTATCCGCCTCTTAAAGCCACTGTCTTATTATCAGAAAAAGTACGGAACAGCTCTGTACGGCCTGAACAAGCTTTACCTTTTGATGGAGAAACAACATAACCGCGGCCAGGATGGTGCGGGGGTTGCTACCATTAAACTGGACATTGAGCCTGGCAAGCGGTACATCAGCCGGCACCGGTCAATGGCATCAAATGCTGTTGCTGATATTTTTGAATATATCCAGAAGAAATTTGCTGATATTCAGAAAGAAACACCTGAAAAAATGGCTGATACCGAATGGCTTAAAGAAAATGTAAGCTTTACGGGCGAAGTTTTACTGGGGCACCTGCGATATGGTACCCACGGCAAAAACAGCATCGAAAGCTGCCACCCGTTTTTAAGGCAAAACAACTGGATGACCCGTAACCTGGTTATCGCCGGTAACTTTAACATGACCAATGTTGATGAGTTATTAGAGCAGTTGTATGACCTGGGTCAGCATCCTAAAGAAAAAGCCGATACCATTACCGTTTTGGAGAAAATAGGTCATTTCCTGGATACAGAGAATCAAGGCCTGTTTGATCAGTACAAACGTGAAGGATTGGACGATAACATGGAGATCAGTAAGCTGATAGCCAATGATATGGACGTAGCCAAGATCCTCCGTAAATCGGCCAAAAACTGGGATGGTGGTTATACGATTGCCGGTATCATAGGTCACGGTGATGCCTTTGTGATGCGCGACCCGGTTGGTATCCGTCCGGCTTATTATTATTATAATGATGAGATAGTTGTTGCTGCTTCAGAGCGCCCTGCTATCCAGACAGCTTTCAACATACCTGTTGAAGAAATTAAAGAGATCCGTCCCGGTCATGCGCTTATCGTTAAAAAGAACGGCAAAATAACCGAGGATATGTTCAGCGAACCATTGGAAAAGAAAGCCTGTTCCTTTGAGCGGATCTATTTTTCACGTGGCAGCGATTCATCTATCTACCGCGAGCGTAAACAATTGGGCAGATTACTTTGCCCGCAGATATTGGACGCGGTTGATAATGATATCCAGAATACCGTATTCTCCTATATACCAAATACCGCCGAGGTTGCTTTTTATGGCATGGTTGAGGGGATACATAAATATGTAAAGAAATACCAGCGCGATAGGTTACTGAACCGTGATGACAAGATAAGTGAAGAGGAGCTAACCGAAGTATTGAAGATTGCGCCAAGGGTAGAGAAAATAGCCATTAAGGATGTAAAGCTTCGAACCTTTATTACCCAGGATGCCGACCGTAGCGAGATGGTTGCACACGTATACGATACCACTTACGGCTTGATCAAAAACGGTACCGATACATTGGTAGTGCTGGATGATTCGATTGTACGTGGTACCACGCTCAAGCAAAGTATCCTGAAAATATTAGACAGATTAGGACCTAAGAAAGTGGTAGTAGTTTCATCTGCTCCGCAGATTCGTTATCCTGACTGTTATGGTATCGACATGTCGAGAATGGGTGAATTCGTAGCTTTCGAAGCGGCGATCAGTCTGTTGAAAGAAATGGATCGTGAAGATATCATTCTGGATGTTTACCAGAAATGTAAGAATAGCGCCAAATTGCCAAAAGAAGAGGTAGAAAACTACGTAAAAGATATATACTCTTTATTTACCGATCAGCAAATATCTGATCGTATAGCGCAGATCATTACACCAAAAGATATCAAGTGTAAGGTTGAGGTTTTATACCAAACTTTAGATAACCTGCACATTGCCTGCCCGGATCATACCGGCGACTGGTATTTCAGCGGTGATTATCCAACCCCAGGTGGTAACAAAGTGGTTAACCGCGCCTTTGTAAACTGGATGGAAGGTAAAAACCAAAGAGCTTATATGTAAAACTCCTAACCCTCTGAAGGGGAACATGATATTCAAGGCGGTGAGTTTTAACTCATCGCCTTTTTTGTTTATATCTGATTTCAGCCGGAACTTAACTGCTGACTGAGAAGAAAATTGTCTAATAGGAGTAACCTCAATAATTCACTAAATCACTAATTCAATAATTAAGGGGGGGCTAACTCCCTGCCGGTGCCGAAAATACAAAGTGGGTAACCAGTTTATCCACCAATATCAATGAAGCTATAATCAGTGCTATACCCGCTACTTCATTAAGGCGGTGAACCAGTTTAACGGATATCTTGTCGCGCAATTTGTTGGCGTAAAAAGCTTTGGTGATATCCATGCCAAACTGTACTATAAGTACCGTGGCAAACATTACCGCGATTTTAAATGAGCGATGTGCCACACCTTCATGAAAAACGGTACTCGCGGTGCCAATCACGGTGATCCAATGAAATAGGAGAGTGGGGTTAAAAATACACATCAAAAACCCTTTTAAAAAGTAGCCTGCGCGATTGATACCCGAGGGGACTTTATTTTCGTAGTTCACCTCGCCTTTTTTAAACAGGTAGCGTATACCCACACTAAATAATATAATGCTGCCTACAACACCGGCTATGGTTTTGGCATGATTAGATATATCAAAATATTGGGAGCCAAATAAAATTGCTCCTACGAAAACCACATCACTGCTAACTACGCCGAGTGCTAATGCAACACCGGCATGAAAACCTTTTTCGATGCTGGTTTTAATAAGAGCAAAAAAGACCGGGCCAGTCAAAAACGTCAACACTAATCCTATCCCCAATCCCGAAATAATAGCTTCTATCATTATTTAGGCTTATGTTCCAAAATTTTGAACCATGCGAATATGCAATTTTATCTCTTAAACAACGAAACTTAAAATTGTGATTTATTTAATTTGAAAAAGAATAATAACATTTACAAAAATTGAATTATGTTTAGCGATTCAAAATACATTCTGTATAACTAAACTTAAAAATGGAACAAAAAGACAATAAAAATTACAGTTCGGCATTATATACGCTGATCACTGTATTTTTCTTCTGGGGTTTTTTAGCCGCATCAAACGGTATTTTTATACCATTCTGTAAAACGCATTTTCATCTCACTCAATTTGAGTCGCAGTTGATCGATTTTACCTTTTACGGCGGATACTTTATAGGCTCATTGATACTTTATTTTGCATCACAAGCCAGTAAGGTTGATATCATGAACAAATTGGGGTATAAAAACGGTATCATCTTAGGTTTAGTTATATCAGCGGTAGGCGCATTAGGTATGATACCTGCTGTTGCCAGCGGCTCTTTCGGCTTCATATTAGCAGTATTCTTTATTATAGCTGTTGGTTTCTCTTTACAACAAACTGCAGCGAATCCTTTTGTGGTAGCTTTAGGCCCTGCAGAAACAGGCTCAAACCGTTTGAACTTTGCCGGTAGTATCAATAATATAGGAGCCTTATTGGGGCCGATTGTTGTGAGCGTGGTATTGTTTGGTACTGCAAATTCTGAGGTTAAGCCAGAAGTTAAAATATCGTCTATCAATAACCTTTACTATATGCTGGCAGCTTTATTTATAGCTGTGGCCGTATTCTTTTGGTTCTCAAACCTGCCAAAGGTTACCAGCGACGAAAAAATTGAATCAAGCCAAAAAGCAAACACGCCGTTATTTATCATATTCATCGCGTTTTTATTGATACTGGCTGCTGATCCGCTGAGTAAATCTATCGGCATCCCGAGTCAGTATTTTGTTTACGCTTCATTAGCTATTATTGTGTTTACGCTTGTAGGTACCATTTTCGCTGCCAAACAAAGTAAAGAAGGCTGGGGCGCTATGCAATACCCACAGTTGATTTTGGGTATGCTGGCCATTTTTACTTATGTAGGTACCGAGGTAACCATCCAAAGTAATATGGGCTCTTTACTAAAAACGCCGGAATTTGGATCGTTCAACGAATCGGACATTGCACCTTATATATCCTTATACTGGGGTAGCTTAATGATCGGTCGTTTTGCTGGTTCAATCGGGGCTTTCAATCTTTCAACAACAACCAAATACGTTTTATACGTTCTTGTACCATTTGTAGCGTTTGGCCTGGTATTGCTGGTAAATGCGGTGACCGGTGTAAACGTAAGTAACCTGTATGTTTACGCGGTTTGTGTAGCTGTACTTATTGTGGCATTCTTTATTGGTCAGCAAAAGCCAACACGTACCTTATCTGTACTGGGTATACTGGGTGTTATATTTATGCTGATCGGTTTGTTCACTACTGGCAGGGTAGCCACTTTCGCTTTCATTAGTGGTGGTTTATGCTGCTCTATCATGTGGCCATCTATATTCTCATTGGCTATTACAGGTTTGGGTAAATATACCAGCCAGGGTTCGGCATTTTTGATCATGATGATCCTGGGTGGTTCGATCATCCCACCATTGCAAGGTAAAATTGCCGATGGTGCGGGTAACGTTGTACCGGGTATGAGCGGGATCCATTTCTCCTACATTGTACCGGTATTAGGTTTTGCTTACCTGGCGTATTTTGCCTGGAAAGTGAGCCGCGAACTTCGCAGCCAGGGTATCGACCTTGACCACGTGGAAGTATCGGGCGGACATTAATATTTTACCAATCATTTGATCATTGGGTCATTAAGTCATTTTTAAATGAAGTAATGACCCAATGACGTTTAATGACTTAATGATTTAAGATTATGAAACCAAGTTTCGATCATATCTTCATGAACCTGGCCACTGATCTGGCTAAGCGTTCCCACTGCGTTAAAGCCCAGGTAGGGGCCGTTTTAACACGCGATACCCGTATTATATCCATCGGCTATAACGGGCCGCCTGCGGGTACGCATAACTGCGATGAAGAGTGGCCTGGCGAGGGCTGCCCCCGTGATTCAAAAGGGAGCTGTTCTTTGGCACTACACGCCGAAGAAAATGCCATACTCTATGCTGTAAAAAATGGTGCTAAGCTGGAAGGAGCTACCTTATACACTACTTTATCGCCTTGTTTGCCTTGCGCCCGCCTTATATTTTCGGCAGGGATCAAGCACGTATATTTTGATAAGTCATACGCAGAATACAAAGGTTTAGCCAGCGATGAAGGGGTTGATTTTTTAAACCACTTTGGCGTTAAGGCCGAAAAGTTTATAGGATAAACAAATAATTCTCAAACCATGTACCATATACCTTTTCAAACTATTGATTGGTCGTCGGTTGAAAAAACGGAGCACAAAGGCGAAACCGGAACTGCGTTTTGGCAAACATTATTGCTTAATGGTCTTAGGGTACGCCTGGTAGAATATTCTGCAGGATACCTGGCCGATCACTGGTGCCAAAAGGGGCATATTGTACATTGCCTGGAAGGGGAGTTTGTGAGCGAGCTTCAAAACGGAGAAGCCTTTGTCTTAACCAAAGGCATGACCTATATTGTGTCTGATGACCTGAGCTCGCACCGGTCTGTCTCTGCCGGCGGTGTAAAGCTGTTAATTATCGATGGCGATTTTTTAAAACCTTAAACAATAAGCGGTTTTACCTTATCCAGGGCAAAGTCCAGTTGCTGTTGCGGGGTGAGGTTGGTATTATCCAGTATAATGGCATCATCGGCTCTTACAAGCGGACTTTCCTCACGGGTAGTGTCCTGGTAATCGCGATGGGCTATATTCTCAAATATATCTTCTAATGTAATCTCTGGGTTTTTATCCTTGATCTCGTTGTAGCGTCTTTCGGCGCGTACTTTAGGGTCGGCAGTCATGAATATTTTGACATCAGCATCCGGGAAAACCGTAGTACCTATATCACGGCCATCCATCACGATGTTTTTAGAATGGCCCATGCGCTGCTGTTGCTTAACCATCTCTTTACGCACTTCGCGAATGGCAGATACTTCACTTACTTTATCAGATACCGGCATCAGGCGGATCTCTTCAGATACCTCTTCACCGTTTAGGGTGATGTGGGTCTGGTAATCACGGGAGTGAAAGTTAAGATGGATGTTTTTTAATGCTTCTGCAATTTGATCGCGATTGGTCACGTCGATATTGTTGCGCAAAAAATACAAGGCAACAGCGCGATACATCGCACCGCTATCCACATAAATAAAATGAAGTTTTTTAGCTAAAGCTTTGGCCAGTGTGCTTTTACCGCATGATGAATAGCCATCAATTGCCACTACTATGTTTTTACTCATAAGCGTAGCTAAAGTACAAATAATTGTGATTGATTGGTAGGTGAGTGGTTGATTAAGTGAGTAGCTGATTGGGTAGAATAGTTGTCCGCAAATTCTGGTAACTGCCCACTTAATCAACCATTCACCCAATCAACCTAAATAATTACCTTTGCCGCATGAACCTTACTAAATCTGAGCTGCAAAAAGAAATTACTTATAAAACCTCGCGTAGTGGGGGTAAGGGTGGCCAAAATGTAAATAAAGTATCGAGCAAGGTGGAGCTTTTATTTAATGTAGATGGCTCCGAATTGTTTACCGAAGAGGAGAAATTATTGCTGAACGATAAATTACAAAACCGCTTAAATAAGGATGGTTTAGTACAGGTGATCTGTGATGAAGAGCGTAGCCAATACCTCAACAAAGAGAAAGCTATTGAGCGATTGATATTATTACTTACCCGGGCATTGCAGAAACCCAAAGTACGTAAACCCACCAAAGTAAGTAAGGCCGCAAAAGCCGCCCGCCTGGATGATAAAAAGAAACACTCCACCAAAAAGGAAAACCGGAAGGTTGATTTTGATTGATACCTGAACAGGCAGCCATTTTGTTAAAATTGGGTTTACATGGTTTACACTTTTTATGGTTTACACTTATTTAATTATTTGGTAATCAGTTAGTTGTTTTTATTTTGCTATAAAAAAACGGTTTACAGTGTAAACCATGATTTTTATGGATCTTTTGTCTGAATCAGAATTCTCAGAATTAAAGAATTAACAGAATGAAGATTAATTCTGAAAATTTATAAATTCTGATTCCTACGGCAATCTACTTAAACCTGTACGCTCCAGTAATGCTGGCCCACTGATGTGACCTTAACATCTCTTCCGCATCTTTGGTGTGGAAAATGGCTGCTATATCAAAAGTGAAGCGACTGGTTGTAAAGGCTACCCCCACCTGGTTGCTGAATATAAAAGGCTTTTTGTTTTGTGTAACCTGGAGGCTATTAGGATCGTTGTTTTTGTTAAACAGCGGGCCTTGTATAGTGGCGTCATAAAGTACACCGTTGATCTGCGGTTTATAGTAAAAGAAGATCTCGTGAGCATGTAATAAGCCGGTTTGATCGGCAGCGGATACAGTACTTTGCGTACTTACCGAATTGAAAAGCTGGTTGAAATTTCCCAGACGGATCAAAGGGCCTACGCCGGCGCCGGTGAATCCATTACCCAGATTGGCGTAGGAGGCCAGGCTCACATCAATCCATGAAGCCCTCGCCAATAGTTTATTATACTCGGCGCCTAAATTAAGTTCTACGTTGTTTTTTATTTGGTATTGCCATCCATTTAAAGAATAGAATCCAAAAGTATTATGAATGAATTTCTGTATCGGTTCGCCTTGTGCAGCCGGGCCCACAATGCCTAACTGGGCACTCAGCTTAATGTTACTTTCGTTTTTAAATAAAAAGTTAAGGGTTGAACCAATGTAGGAGTAGGCCGCAAAAGGCCTGTCGATGTACGAGGCATTAGGTACATAGCCCGATTGCGGATTATACATTTTTTGCCCAAACTCAAAACCTAAAACTTTATTCTGGAGATTGCCATCAGCTTTTAAAGCTTTACGGTAATAAAAGAAGATGCCATTGGTATAATACCTGTCTGAGCCCTGACCCAGGTACCCATCATTATCAGTTTGTATAGCAATTTCGTGACCGCGGGTTTGTGCAAATAGATTGATAGAACCAAAAAGGCACAACAGTGTGAGGAATAGTTTATTGAACATTAGGTTGTTAAATATATCAACGCCTAATATAGAAAAATTGAGCTGATTTATATGTGCACAAAAAAAGAGGGGTTAAATTATTTTTAACCCCTCTTTTTTTAATTAGCTACCGCTTTTTCGTCTTCCTTAACGGTAAGATCGAGCGGATGACTTACCTTTTCATCCAAAAGAGCAAGCGCAATTACATCGCGCATATCCGCTACATAATGGAACTTCAGATCCTTGATATAATCTTCTTTGATCTCCAGGATATCTTTCTGGTTTGATTTGCATAAAATGATCTCTTTGATATTGGCACGTTTGGCGGCCAGTATTTTCTCTTTGATACCACCTACAGCCAATACCCGCCCCCGCAGGGTGATCTCGCCGGTCATGGCCAGGTTGGGTTTTACCTTATGTTGAGTAAATGCCGAAACTAAGGCGGTAAGCATGGTTATACCAGCCGATGGGCCATCCTTTGGTGTAGCGCCTGCCGGTACGTGCACATGCACATCCCATTGATCAAACAATTTAGGGTTGATGTTAAAGTAATCGGCGTGTGCCCTCAGGTAAGCTAACGCGATAGTTACCGATTCCTTCATCACATCGCCCAGGCTGCCGGTTAAGGTTAAACGTCCTTTACCCGGGCTTAAACTGGCCTCAATAAACAGGATGTCGCCACCAACCGATGTCCAGGCCAGGCCTGTAACTACACCGGCAACATCGTTACCTTCATACAGGTCCTTATCATAAATGGGAGCGCCCAGTATTTTTTCAATATCTTTTTTGTTTACCACAGGATTGTATTCCTCTTCCATGGCAATATTTTTGGCTACGCCACGAACTACCGAACCTATTTTTTTCTCCAGCGCACGTACGCCCGATTCGCGGGTATAGTCAACGATGAGTTTTTCCAATACATCGGTTTTAAGACTTACATCTTTCAACTTTAGGCCATGTGCTTCACGCTGTTTAGGCAACAGGTGTTGTTTGGCTATCTCTATTTTTTCCTCAATGGTATAACCATTCACTTCTATGATCTCCATCCTGTCTAAAAGGGCAGGTTGAATGGTACTTAGTGAATTGGCTGTAGCGATGAACATCACGTTGGACAGATCGAAATCCATTTCTACATAATGGTCATAAAAAGTACTGTTCTGTTCAGGGTCAAGCACTTCCAGTAAAGCCGATGATGGATCTCCACGGAAATCGTTCCCTACTTTATCAATTTCATCCAATATGAAAACAGGATTGGCCGCGCCGGCTTTTTTAACCGATTGTATGATACGACCCGGCATCGCGCCAATATAGGTTTTACGGTGACCCCTTATTTCGGCCTCATCACGGATGCCACCTAATGCCATCCGTACATATTTACGACCAAGCGCTTTAGCTATTGATTTTCCTAAGGATGTTTTACCAACCCCCGGAGGCCCTACCAAACAAAGTATGGGCGCTTTCATATCGTGCTTTAATTTAAGCACGGCCAGGTACTCAATAATGCGTTGTTTTACTTTATCCAGGCCAAAATGGTCTTTATCCAGCACTTTTTGCGCCCGTTTCAGGTCAAAGTTGTCTTTGGTGAATTCGTTCCAGGGCAGATCAAGCAATAATTCCAGGTAATTGATCTGTACCGAATAATCAGCTGCAGCCGGATTGGTTCTGGCTAACTTTTCCAATTCTTTGGCAAAATGATCTTTTACTTCTTTGCCCCATTTCTTTTTCAAGGCACGCTGACGCAGATCATCAATTTCCAGATCGGGCGAATTACCGCCCAGTTCTTCCTGTATGGTTTTTAGCTGCTGATTTAAAAAATAATCCCGCTGTTGCTTATCCAGATCAACACGTACTTTGGTTTGGATCTGGTTTTTAAGCTCCAGCATCTGCAGGTCGAGCGTTAGGTGTTCTAATACCATGTTGGCCCTTTCGCGCAGGTTGGCAACCTCCAGCAAGCGTTGTTTGGCCGCCATATCGGCATTCATGTTTGATGATATAAAATTGATCAAAAATGAAGTGCTTTCAATATTGCGGATAGCTATACCGGCCTCGCTCGGAATGTTGGGCGACAATTGGATAATGTTCATGGCCATGTCTTTAATAGACGATACCATGGCTTTAAATTCTTTATCCTCTTTAGCCTTTATTTCTTTGAAAGGTTCAACTGTAGCTTTTATATAAGGTTCGCTTTGTACCTCATCTTTTAAAACAAAACGCTTTTTACCCTGAATAATAACGGTGGTGTTACCATCGGGCATTTGCAGCATTTTTATAATGAGGGCAATGGTGCCAATTTTGTTCAACTGGCTAAAATTAGGGTCTTCTATCCCCACATCCTGTTGCGCAACTACCCCAATCATGCGATTACCTTTGTTGGCATCGCGTATCAGTTTAATTGATTTGTCTCTGCCAACTGTTATTGGTATTACCACACCCGGAAATAAAACGGTGTTACGCAAAGGCAATATGGATAATACCTCCGGCATTTCCTCATTGTTCATTTCTTCCTCGTCTTCGGTAGACATTAGGGGGAAAAATTCTGAGTCTTCGTTTATAACCGGGAGGGCATTTTTAAAATCAAATGGATCAAAAGTCATTAATTATATTTTATATATAGATAAAACCGTCATGTTGTCAGCCTGTAACATCATCAAGCTGTTAAATACAGGTAAAACTGCGGTTGTTACTTGTTGTTACCTATGTTTCAAGAGCTGTGCCAAGTTATGGTAATAATGCTTAACAAGCAATATGGCAGTGCAATGGTTTTGGCTATTTGTTTATTACAAACCACTTATAGGTTTACCGATTAAGTGAGAATTTATTGGTAAATATGAAAAAAAGTCATAGTATAGCCTTCTGGAATTTTTTTAGGAACGATATTTTTTTGAAGAAAAATGCTTTTTGGCATAATAATTCGATGTAATGATAGTTAATGTTATACCGTTTCTGTTTCACTATTAATCGCTAATGAAGTTATCGGTCATTGTATCTTTTCTGATTATGTCCTCGCTCGAATCAGCTGTGGCACAAAGCGCCTATGTAAAAATGGGACAGCAGGCGTTGATGGATGGCGATTTCAGATCGGCTGTATCACACCTGGAGAAGGCTTGTATCACTGATTCAACCAATGCCAACGCGCTGTGGATGCTGGGCTACTCTTATTATCATAGCGATAACTATAAAAAATCGATAGCTGCTTATACCCGTGTTATTGCCATAAAGCCGGCAGATGCTTCAGCCTATTATTATAGGGCCAGGGCAAAAAGCTATTTGGGGAAGGATAACCAAACATCACCGGCAGATAAAGAATTATACCTCCTAGGCGCTATTGTTGACCTGACCAAGGCCATAACTATCAAGAGTGACCCTAATGATGGTAAATTCTATCAGAACAGGGGCCTTGCCTATCGTGATTATGGATTGTTCAAACTACAGAATAACTCACACTTCTATGATCGTGCAAGGGGCATAAATTCCCTGAAAGCATCTATAACCGATCTTGAAAAGGTACTGAACGATAATCCTGGAAGAATGGATATTGCCAATCTGATCGATCAGTCAAAAGATAAACTGACACAGGCTATGGGCCCTGCAGTAGCTCGTCATTAATATTTTAGTATCGAGTAGTTAGTATCAAGTATCAAGACAAAATCACCTGGATGGTTCCATGTTTATTGATTTATCCTGATTCTTGACTCTTTTTTCTTGACTCTTCTTCTTATTATTATTAATGTGCCAGTTCAAGGGGGCTACACTTGAACTTTATTTTAGGTGAGCGTCGACGCTCACACGTTTGGTATTTAAGCGTGGACGCTTAAATATGCGATTATATAGCTAGAAAAAATCTTGATACTCGCTACTTGATACCCTTTTCCAGTATTCCTTCGATGCGGTAATTGTTTTGGCCCATTAACCGAACGTGTTGCCATTTCTCGATGAGGTAAGCCGAATCCGGAAAATAACTTAATTTCTCCCTGGTTTCATATAGCAGGTTTTTGGTATGATTAAAAACGAGCACCCATTTTATTTTATCACCGTCCTTTTTTATCACGATGCGGGTAGTGCGCAGATCAGGATATTTAGCCTGGTATACTATTAAGCTGTCTGTGGTTTGCACCTTGTAGCTATTTTTCCAGGCTGGGCGGTTAATGTCTGATTGTATAAACAGGTTTAATTCCTGTCCCCAATTAGTAATATGCAGGGTTTTATTTTCTATTACACCGTTATGGGTTACGGTTTTATTAACAAGCGGATTTAGTTTGGTCAATTTTGCGGTATCGGTCTTGAAAAAGCCACTGATATCCACATATTTTAATACAGCGCCGCTTTGCTTAATATCCGGCCTGCATGATGGCAAGCCGGATATAAGCATGATACCGCCCAAAAAAGCGGTTATGGGTAATAATTTCAACTTATACCAATACATTCCCGGTCATTTCCGCAGGGATAGCTACGCCCAATATACTTAAAATGGTAGGGGCTACATCGCCCAGTTTACCATCCTTTACATGTTTCACGTCTTTGTCAATAATAATACAAGGCACCAGGTTGGTGGTATGCGCTGTATTAGGCGAACCATCTTCGTTGATCATATAATCGGCATTGCCATGATCGGCCAGGATAATGAAGGAATAGCCATTGGCCAAACCAGCTTCAACCACCGCTTTGGTACAGGCATCGGCAGTTTCGGCGGCTTTAACAACCGCGCTAAAAACACCTGTATGGCCAACCATATCGGTATTAGCAAAGTTAAGGCAAACAAAATCGGGCCAGCCACTTTCCAGTTCAGGGATAATAGCATCACGGATACCTGCCGCATTCATTTCGGGTTGCAGATCATAAGTGGCTACTTTTGGCGATGGCGCCAGCAAGCGTTTCTCATTATCAAATTCTTTTTCGCGACCGCCAGAAAAGAAGAAGGTTACGTGCGGGTATTTCTCGGTTTCGGCTATCCTGATCTGTGTTTTGCCTGCATTCTGTAAAATCTCGCCCAGGGTTTTGGTCAGGTCCTCTTTGTTAAATACCACCTGTACGTTCTTAAACGTTTCGTCGTACGGGGTCATGGTGATATAACGGATGGCCAGCGGGTGCAGATTATATTCAGGGAATGATTTCTGAGTTAAGGCTATACTGATCTCGCGGCCCCTGTCTGTACGGAAGTTGAAGCAGATCACCACATCGCCATCTTTTATAACGGCAAGCGGTTTACCATCAGCATCAACGCGTACAATCGGCTTTATAAATTCATCGGTTACACCTTCTTCGTATGATTTTTTGATCAGGTCTGTAATATGTTGGGTTGCTTCTCCCTCGCCATTAACCAGGAGGTCGTATGCCAGTTTTACTCTTTCCCAACGATTATCGCGATCCATTGCATAATACCTGCCGATAGCCGATGCCACTTTTACATCAGATCCTTCGATATATTGCTCCAGATCGGTAACAAAACCCAATCCTGATTTAGGATCGGTATCACGTCCGTCTAAAAAAGCATGAATATATACGTTTTTAACCTCCAATTGCTTTGCAGCATCGCAAAGACCTTTTACGTGCCTGATATGGGAGTGAACCCCACCATCAGATACCAGGCCGATGAAGTGTATATCGCGGTTATTTTGTTTGGCATATTCAAAAGCATCTTTCAGTACCGGGATGGTTGGCAATTCATTATCGTCAACAGCTTTATGGATACGACCCAGCTCCTGGTAAACTACACGGCCTGCACCCAGGTTCATGTGCCCAACTTCTGAGTTGCCCATTTGCCCGGCTGGTAAACCTACCGCGGTTCCGGATGCTTCCAATTTTGAATTTGGATATTGTTGCAGCAAACTATCAACAAAAGGTGTATTTGCGGCAAGTATAGCGTTCGACTGGTCGTTACGGCCATAACCCCAGCCATCAAGAATAATTAATGCGAGTTTTTTTTGATTTTCCACATCGCAAATATAACGGCAACGCTGTACTTTATATGATTATTTTTTTAATTTCGATTTACGGAATATACTATTCATGATTTGATAATAATTGCGTGTAAAAACAGTTATATCTTATTTGAAGGTCAATAGCCCCGTTGATTCTAATTAATAATCCGTATTGTTTAAAATTCTGTTTATTAAATAATTATATGAAGCTGGTTTGTCTGTCGTCGTTTATTATGCTATTCCTTTTGCCCGGCTTTACCCCGGCCGATCCGATAGATGATGTAGCTAACCTTATAAAACAGGGCAATGCCAAAGAACTGGCTAAATCATTTGCCTCCAGCATCGAGATCACCTTGATGGATGAGGAAAATATTTACTCCCAGGCCCAGGCTACATTGATATTGGATAAATTTTTCTCAAAAAACAAACCTAAAAGCATCAAACTATTGCATAAGGTAAACTCAAGCGCCAATTATCGCTTTGGGGTATTTATTTTAACTACCGAAGCCGGATTGTACCGGGTAGCCTTTACCCTGAAGGATGCTGGTGGTAAAATGTCCATTATTGAACTTCGCGTTGAAAATGAAAAGGTGAAGTGATTTATAGTCCATAGTCGATGGTCCATAGTCCATGGACATCAAAAAAATCCGCAAAATGTTATTACTTTTGAGGTTTAAAAATTATACTCTTGGATAAGGAACTAATACACCATTTTATAATTGAGGCTTTAAAGGAAGATGTTGGCGATGGCGACCATACTTCTTTATCAACGATTCCTGCCGATAGCACCGGTAAAGCAAAACTCCTGGTAAAAGACGAAGGCATATTGGCCGGAGTTGAACTGGCATTAGAGATTTTTAAAGTAGTTGATGCCAACCTGAAGGTAAACGTGTTTTTGACTGATGGCGCCGTTATAAAACCCAAAGACGTGGCCTTTGAGGTAGAAGGTAATTCGCAAAGTATTTTAAAAGCCGAACGTTTGGTATTGAACTGTATGCAGCGCATGTCGGGCATCGCTACTAAAACGCGCGAGATAGTTGACCTGTTAAAAGATACCCATACCAAAGTTCTGGACACCCGTAAAACTACTCCGGGCTTGCGTTATATTGAAAAATGGGCGGTAAGGATCGGTGGAGGTGTTAATCATCGTTTTGGTTTGTATGATATGATACTGATCAAAGACAATCATGTTGATTACGCCGGAGGTATAAGGCAGGCCATTGAAAGGGCCAATCAATATCTTATTGATCATAACAAAAAGCTGGCTATCGAAATAGAAGTGCGTAACCTGGAGGAGCTTGACCAGGTTCTGCAAACCGGCCATGTAAACCGTATATTGTTAGATAACTTTAACTTTGCCGACTTAAGGGAGGCTGTTAATATTATTCAGGGTCGCTTTATTACCGAGGCGTCCGGAGGTATAACCGTTGATAATATACGTGGTTATGCAGAGTGTGGGGTTGATTACATATCGGTTGGAGCATTAACCCACTCTGTTAAAAGTCTTGACCTGAGTCTTAAAGCTATCTGATTTTGGAATTGGGATGTTCGATTTCGGATTTAGAGTTTAAAGTTTCGGATTTAGAGTTTAGAATTTAACCCTTAGTACCATATCAATTTCGTAATATTGCAGGGAAATGATAACCGTTTATTCAGTTTCAGCGCTCATTCTGGCTTATCTCTGCGGGTCTATACCTACGGCCGTTTGGATAGGGCTGGCTTTCTATGATATTGATGTTCGTGAGTATGGCAGCGGGAACGCGGGTGCAACCAATACTTTCAGGGTGTTGGGTAAAAAGGCCGGTATACCCGTAATGTTGTTGGATATTTTAAAAGGATGGACGGCTACCAATCTGGCTTATTTTATTGGTGTATCAACCACCGGGCCGTCAAACTCTATAGCTTATACAAATTACGCGCTTGCTTTAGGTATAGCCGCGGTAATGGGGCACCTATTCCCGATTTTTGCAGGTTTTCGTGGTGGAAAAGGTGTAGCTACTTTATTTGGAATGATTTTGGCTATTCATTTACATGCCGCTTTATTATGTGTTCTGGTATTTGTAATAGTGCTTTTAACTACACGTTATGTATCGCTTAGCTCTATCGCTGCCGCCTTTACATATCCTATCGGAGTTTCGTTTATTTTTCCAACGTCTATCCGGTCGGTAGTTATATATGGTATGTGCATCTGCTTGCTCATACTGGTAACGCACCAAAAAAATATCGAACGCTTACTAAAAGGCACCGAGTCAAAAGTTAATTTTTTAAAGAAGAAAACTACCTGATCACCATGAAAAAATTCAGACCTGCCCTTGCTCTGATCTTTATCATTGCATTGTATTCTTGTTCAACAGTACCGTTAACCGGTCGCCGGCAACTAAGCCTGGTAGGCGATGCCGAAGTAAACCAATCGGCAGCAGCCAGCTACAAACAATTATTAACAGATCCTAAAACCAAGGTTGTTGGCAGCGGTGCCGATGCTCAGCGGATTAAAAGAATAGGCAGCAATCTGGCTGCAGCTATTGAACAATACCTGCAACAGAATGGTTATGCCAATCAATATAACTTTCAATGGGAATTTAACCTGATACAAAGCAGCGAGGTAAATGCCTGGTGTATGCCAGGAGGTAAAGTAGCTGTATATAGCGGCTTGTTGCCAGTTGCTAATACCGATACTTATCTGGCCGTTGTTATGGGCCATGAGATCGGTCACGCTATAGCCAGGCACTCTGCCGAACGCATCTCTCAGCAAACATTGGCGCAATTTGGCGGCTCACTGGCCGGTATTGCGGTGGCTAAACAATCGCAGGTAATGCAGGGGCTTTTTAGCCAGGCATACGGCGTAGGCACGCAAGTAGTTTTATTAAAATACTCCCGTGATCAGGAATCAGAAGCTGATCGTTTAGGGCTCACTTTTATGGCCATGGCGGGTTATGATCCGCATGAGGCTGTAGGTTTTTGGCAGCGTATGGCGGCTCAAAATAAAGGTGGCGCTCCGCCAGAGCTGCTAAGCACTCACCCTTCTGATGCAACACGTATCGCGAATATTCAGCGCCTTATACCCGAGGCTATGAAATATTATAAAAAATAATTCAAGAAATAAAAAAGGTCTCATTTTTTCGATGAGACCTTTTTTATTACACCACTCTCCGGTTATACTTGCATTTTTACAACACAAAATGGCTAAACGTCAATTTTTACAGGCACAATGGAAAAACCTGGTGATGCTGAATTACGAGGTTGATCCGCAAATATTAGATGCCTATTTACCGTCCGGTACAGTACTTGATCTTTGGCAAGGGAAGGCATTGGTAAGTATGGTTGGTTTTGTATTTGCAGATACCCGTGTGCTGGGCATTAAATGGCCATGGCATGTAAATTTTGAGGAAGTAAACCTGCGCTTTTATGTGAAGCATTTTAACGGTACAGAATGGAAACGCGGGGCTGTTTTTGTGAGTGAGATAGTGCCCAAAAGCATGATAGCGCTTATCGCCAATAATTTATATAAAGAACATTACCAGGCTATGCCCATGCGCAGCTCGGTTACTTTAACTCAGGATAGCCATACCCAATTTTTATATGAGTGGAAGTTTAAAGGTAAGTGGAATAAATTAGGAGCAACAGCAAGTAATCAATTGCAGGATATTAAACCAGGCAGTGCCGAGGAATTTATTTTTGAACACTATTGGGGTTATAATAAACTATCAGACACCGTCACTATGGAATATCAGGTTGAGCATATCTCCTGGCAAACAGGCCTGGTTAAAGATCATGTGTTTGAAGCCGACGTTGCCGGGCTTTATGGCGAAGCTTTTGAACCTTATCTGAAAAAAGAGCCGGTATCGGTGTTTTTTGCTGCCGGTTCCGATATTAAGGTGAGGATGGGTGATAAGATAGTGGTTTAGTCTGAAGTCTAAATTAAAAAATACGTCATTGCGAGGAGGAACGACGTGGCAATCCCCGGTATGCAGGTTCACTCTGTAAGTCGGGGATTATTAATGTTTTTAATTGTCTTTAAAGGTATTAATGAGCTCCCTCCGGTCGGTTGGCCACGCTACGCTCGCAATGACGGGAGGTTTCTTATCTAAAGACCTCCCAGAACCTCCATAACAGCCTGTGCTTTGAGCAGGCATTCTTCATACTCTTTTACCGGATCGGCATGGTAGGTGATCGCGCTTCCTGCATGGAATGATACATATTGCCTTGCTGAGTTGTAAAGCAGAGTACGGATAACCACATTTAGATCAAAATCATTATCCGGGCTCAAATAACCTATAGCCCCCGAGTATACCCCCCGTTTGCTGCGCTCATATTGTTCCATTAGTTGCATAGCGCTGATCTTAGGTGCACCGGTCATACTGCCCATCGGAAAGGTATTTTTAATGGCTTGTACTGCCGATAAGCCTTCCTGTAGCTCACATACCACGGTTGATATCATTTGATGTACATATTGAAAACTGTGTATACCAAATAGCTCTTCGGTTTTCACAGTGCCCTGCTTGGCGGAGCGGGTCAGGTCATTCCGTACCAGGTCAACTATCATTACGTTTTCCTGCAGCTCTTTGGGGTGGTTACGTAGCTGTTGTTTGATCAATTCGTCAGCCTGTATATCTGCATCCCTTTTGGCAGTGCCTTTTATGGGCTGCGATATCAGTTTAGTGCCACGTTTGGCCAGGAAACGCTCGGGCGACGCCCCCAGTATATAGTTGTTTTTCCACTTAAAAAAGGTGCTGAAAGGGTTCGGTGAAACCTTATTTAGCTGTGTAAATATGGCCAGCGGATCTATTGTGGTATGTTCGGCAAAAAACTCCTGGCAAAAATTGGTAACATATATATCACCCCGGTTAATGTGTTCCTGAATACCCTTTACGGCATCAATATATTCTTGCCGGCTAAAGCGGGATTTTAATGCTATAGCGGGCTGTTCCTTATGGATAATTAACTCTTGTTGATCAATCAGGTCAAAAACCAGCTCAGGCTCGTCACTAATGAACTCCACTTTGCCACCTTTAATGATAATTAGATGTAGAGGCGCAAAAAAATAAAGATCCGGAAACTGTAATCCATCCGGATTGGCAGATGATAGCCGTTCTGTTTCATTCTTCAGGTCGTAACCGAAAAAACCACTTATCCATCCCGGGTTATTTTGTCGGAAAGCTTCCAGTTGATCAAAGGCGCTCCCAACCTGTGCTGTCACTTCATCTTTTACCCCAATAGCTATTAGTGTATTGAATTTACCATAGGGGTCATTAAACCCGTTGGATTCCAGGTAGCAGACGGCATCAAATGATGAGGCCCATTGCAGTGCTTTTTGTTTAAACAGGGGAAGATCTTGAACAGGAATAATCACCCGGCAAAAATAAGCAAGTAAAGTAAAAAGGCTGCATGAAGTGTCTTTTTGTTATCCTATATTGGGTGAATAAATGCAAAGCTTATTCAATGCAATTACTGGCATATCATTTTAAAGAAGGGCTGATCTCGGGTAGGATCAAATTTTACTGTGTTTTTTTGGCTTGTTTGATTTTATCTTTTCTGAATAGTTTTTTCTTTGCCTTTATCGCAGACCATTATTTTCCAGAGGCTGACTTGCTCAATAACCCTATCGATAAAGAGTCCGTTCCCGAGCAGTTGTTGGTAGCCTGCATTTTTGCGCCACTGCTGGAAACCTGGTTGTTTATCAGTTTGCCCAATCAGCTGATGAATAAATTCGGGATAAAAAGTTTATATCTGCTGATCATTATCCCCGCATTATTATTTGGAGTAAACCATTATTACAATCCGCTTTATATGATCGCTATGTTTTTTAGCGGAGCGCTCATGAGTTTTCTTTACATTTATTGCAAGCGGATAAAGAACGGCCGTCAGGCATTTTTATATGTTGTGTTGTTGCATGCCTTATATAACCTGTATGCTGTTTTAGCCAGATACCTTTAACCATAAATAACAAAAAAAGCCCTGCATCTATAAGATGCAGGGCTTTTGAATAGCTGATGCAATTAGTGCATTACCAGCGTTTGTTTCCTGTCTGGTCCTACGGATAGGTATTTAACAGGAACACCGAGTTCTGCCTCTAAATAATCAATATATGATTGTAGTCTGGCAGGGATCTGGTTTAATTCGGTAATACCAGTCAAATCTTCTTTCCAGCCGTCAATTTCTTTCAAAATTGGGTTGGGGCTTACCGAGCATATATCGTAGGGCATGTAATCGATCTTTTCGCCCAGATAGTTGTAGTGAGTACAGGCATATATTTTATCAAAGCCGCTTAATACATCGGCTTTGGTCATTACCAGTTGGGTAACGCCATTAAGCATTATAGCGTATTTTAAAGCCGGCAGATCGATCCATCCTGTACGGCGTGGCCTTCCGGTGGTTGCTCCAAATTCATGGCCTATACGGCGTAATTCTTCGCCTGTTTCATCCTCCAGTTCGGTAGGGAAGGGGCCACCGCCAACACGTGTGCAATAAGCTTTAAAAATGCCTATCACCTCACCAATTTGTTGCGGTGCTATACCCAAACCTGTACAGGCTCCGGCAGCAGTTGTATTTGACGAAGTAACAAAAGGGTATGAGCCAAAATCAATATCGAGCATAGCGCCTTGTGCGCCTTCGGCCAGCACTTTTTTGCCTTGTTTTATATAGTTGTTAACCAAATGCTCAGAGTCAACCAATGGAAACTGACGTAACAGATCAAGCGCTTCGAAAAACGCGGCTTCGCGTTCTGAAAAATCTGCAACTTCTCCATATAACGCTTGCAGCATGGATACATGCTTATCAACCAGTTTCTGGTAACGTTCTTTAAAATCGGGCAGGGTAATATCACCTATACGCAAGCCATTACGACCGGTTTTATCCATGTAAGTTGGGCCGATACCTTTTAAGGTAGAACCAATTTTGCCATCGCCCATCTTTTTTTCATTAGCGGCATCAAGCAATTGGTGCGTTGGTAATATGAGGTGAGCCTTTTTAGCTATCAGCAAATTCTTTTTTGCTAAAAGATCATGCCCGGCATCTTTCAGTTTTTCTAATTCTTTTTTCAGCGTGATCGGGTCAATCACCACACCATTACCGATCAGGTTCATGGTGTTCTCAAAAAATATACCTGAAGGAATGGTATTTAAAACAAATTTTTTACCGTCAAATTCCAAAGTATGCCCGGCATTTGGGCCGCCCTGGAAACGTGCTATCAGGTCGTAACCTGCGCTAAGCACATCAACAATTTTTCCTTTACCTTCATCGCCCCATTGGAGGCCTAATAATACGTCAACAGCCATTTATGTAAATTCAGAGTATGATATTAAGGGGGGCAAAGTTATGCTTTTCTGTCACAATTACCCTCTCTTAATTTGGTGCAATTGCCGTAAAGATTAAGGGAGTGGTGTTTGATCTCAAATTTCAGGATGTCGCCCATCATGCTTTGTATCTGCTGTATGCGCGGGTCGCAAAATTCAACAACCTTGCCGCAGTCAATGCAAATGATATGATCATGCTGCTTATAGCCGTATGATTTTTCAAATTGGGCCATATTTTTACCAAACTGGTGTTTGGTCACCAGGTCACATGATACCAGCAGCTCCAGGGTATTATATACAGTGGCGCGACTTACACGGTATTTTTTATTTTTCATGTGGATGTACAATGACTCCACATCAAAGTGATCGGTACGTGAATAAATTTCTTCAAGTATAGCAAAACGCTCGGGCGTTTTACGCAGGTTTTTGTTTTCGAGATAAGCTTCGAAAATTTTTTTAACCAACGCTATTGTATCCTGTTGAGGCATAGTTGTCTATTAAAGAGCCAAAGTTATTAATAAAAGATAGAATCAGGAAATAAGAATCAAGAGACGAGAGTCAAGAATCAAGATATGAGAATCAAGCGACAAGAATGCTGTTTTTATGCTTCAGTAAAGCATCTTGATTCTTGTCTCTTGATTCTCAACTCTTTTTTAAGATGCTTTTTCAATTGCCGAATCGAAGCGGTTTACGGCGGTTATGCCCTTAACCATTTTTAGGTTTTTGATCAGGTTATCTAAATGCTCGGTATCATTTACGTATACCATTAATGAGCCTTCAAAAATGCCATTATCACTATCAACTGTGATGGAACGGATATTTACCTTGAAATCCTGCGATATCACTGTAGTGAGTTTGTTGATCAGGCCCACATCATCAATCCCGGTAATACGTAAGCCGGTTAAAAATGCCAGTTCTTGCTGATTTGTCCAGCGGGCCTTTACAATCCGGTAACCATAATTGGCCATCAGCTTGGCGGCATTAGGGCAGTTGGTACGGTGGATCTTAATACCATCACTCACCGTCACAAAACCAAATACATCATCGCCAGGGATAGGATTGCAGCAATTGGCCAGTTTATAGTCAATTTTTTGCATATCCTCGCCAATGAGCAATATGTCGCTATCCTTGGTTTTGATATTGCGCAGCAGGCTATGTACCTGTTCCGGCTCAATTTTATCCTGAGGTTTATTTTCAATTATCTTTTCCGAAGCCTGGTAGTCTTTCAGGTCCTTCATATCAATAATGCCTTTGGCAATATTGTAAAACAGGTCCTGGGTCGATCCCAATTTAAAAAAGTAACTCAGCTTATGTATGTTTTCGGAATTGTAGGTGATCTTAAGCGATTTTAGCTTGCGCTCCAGTATCTCCTTGCCATCTTCGGCAATTTTCCGTTTTTCTTCTTTTAATGCCGATTTTATTTTGGCCTTGGCTTTCGCGGTAACCACAAAATTAAGCCAGTCTTCCTTAGGCGTTTGCTTGCCTGAGGTTATGATCTCCACCTGGTCGCCATTCTGCAATTTATAGCTTAAGGGTACCAGTTTGTGATTTACTTTAGCGCCGATACAGCTGGCGCCTACGTCGGTATGTATCTCGAAAGCAAAATCAAGCGCGGTAGCGTTTAAAGGCAATTGTATCAGGGCGCCTTTAGGAGTGAAAATGAAGATTTCATCGCTGAAAAGGTTCATTTTAAAATCATCCAGAAAATCAAGCGCGTTAGAGTCGGGGTTTTTCAACATATCCCTCACCTTTTGCACCCACTGATCGAGGCCGCTATCGGTGGTAGATTCTTTATACTTCCAGTGCGCTGCAAAACCTTTTTCGGCTATCTCATTCATCCGTTTGGTACGGATCTGTACTTCAACCCATTGACCCCGGGGGCCCATTACCGTGGTATGTAATGATTCGTAACCATTGGCCTTGGGCGATGAGATCCAGTCGCGCAGCCTGTCGGGATTAGGGCGATAAAGATCGGTAACTATCGAGTAAGCCTTCCAGCAATCAGCCTTTTCATTTTCAGGCGTACTATCCAATATCACCCTGATGGCAAAAAGATCATACACTTCTTCAAAAGGTATCGATTTTTTCTTCATCTTATTCCAGATGGAATGGATGGATTTTGGGCGACCAAAAATATCCGCATCCAGACCCTGGCCAAGCAATACTCTTTTTACCGGCTCAATAAAATCGCGGATAAACTTTTCACGTTCAGCCTTTTTCTCGTTGAGCTTAACTTTTAAAAACTGGTAGGTTTCCCGCTCCATGTATTTCATAGATAGGTCTTCCAGTTCGGATTTTATGGTGTACAAACCCAGCCGGTGTGCCAGTGGGGCGTATAAATAAACGGTTTCTGAGGATAGTTTAAGCTGCTTGTCGCGCGGCATAAACTCCATGGTTCGCATGTTATGCAGGCGATCTGCCAGTTTGATCAATATCACCCGCACGTCATCGGCCAGGGTAAGCAGCATTTTACGGAAATTCTCGGCCTGTAACGAGCTGTTGGTATCAAATACGCCTGATATTTTGGTTAGGCCATCAATGATCTTGGCTACCTTTTTACCAAACTCCATTTCAATATCATCCAGCGTCATGTTGGTATCTTCAACCACATCATGCAGCAAGGCACATACAATTGAGGTGGTACCCAGGCCTATTTCTTCGGCCGCTATTTGTGCTACGGCAATAGGGTGATATATGTAGGGTTCGCCGCTTTTACGGCGCATGTCTTTATGGCTTTCCAGCGCCATATCAAATGCTTTACGGATCATGCGCTTATCGCCCTTTTGCAAGGTCGATTTACAGGCGCGCAGCAAAGCCCGATATCTTTTTAATATCTCATTTTTTTCCGCTTCCAGATCAATCACTAACTCTTTCATATGCTGATATTAATGGTATTACTTGATAAACTTGTAATTATAAATTATTATTACAGATTATATTGAAATACCACAAAAAATTGCTTTAATTTTGTTTTAAGTAAAATTATGAAATTTATTGGTTTTCTGTTCTTGTTTTGTTTCGGCATCGTGGGCGCGCTAAAAGCCCAGACAGATAAACCAGCACCCGTAACTTTAGGCAAAAATGATACCATCAAAACGGCAATGACCGATTTGAATGGAGAACTGGTGCCCTGGATAGTTACTCCCGAAGTAAAAATTGTTGATACACGTATATTTGCCAGTGAAGCCGATCGTATGGCTTATAACCGGTTAAGGTATAATGTGTTCAAAGTGTTGCCTTATGCACGTTTTGCGGGGCAGCGTTACCGCCAGCTGCAACGCGACCTGGCACTTACAGGCGATAAGCACAAACAGAAAGAGTTGGTAGCCGCCTGTGAAACCGAAATAAAAACATTGTTTAACAAGGAAATAAAAAATCTGACAATTAGTCAGGGTGAGGTATTGATCAAGCTGATTGACCGTGAAACCGGCACTACCAGCTATACGATGGTTAAAGAGCTTAAGGGTGGTTTTAAGGCCTTTATGTTTCAATCAGTAGCCAGTATATTTGGCCACAACCTAAAGGAAACCTACGACCCTGAAGAGCAGAAAGATATCGAGGCCATATTAAAACAGGCCGGATATAATTCCACTAACAATTAATAATGGATAACAATAGTATTTACAAGTTTGATGTGCAGACATTAAACGGTGAAGAGATTAGCCTGTCGGCCTATAAAAATAAAGTTCTTTTAGTAGTTAATACCGCTTCTCAATGCGGTTTTACCCCTCAACTTAAAGACCTGGCTAACCTTAAGGATCAGTTTAAGAACACAGATTTTGAAGTGCTGGCCTTTCCCTCAAATGATTTTGGCGGACAAGAGCCGTTAGAAGGCGAGGCGATAGCCACTTTTTGCGAAAATGCAGGAGCCAATTATCCCGTATTTGAAAAGATAAGGGTACGGGGCCCCTACGCGCATCCGCTATACCAGTTTTTTGCTAATAAAAAAGATAACGGTAACCTGAAGTCTGTTCCGCGGTGGAACTTTCATAAATTTTTGGTGGATCGCAGTGGTCATGTAACCGATTTCTATTATCCTTTTACCAAGCCTACATCTTCAAAGATCAGGAAAAAGATCGAACGCCTTTTACAGGCCGCTTTATAATTCAACACATATTTATGCTTAAATTAGATATATTAGTTTTATCGGTTCATCCCGATGATGCCGAACTCGGATGTTCCGGTACTATTTTAAAACACATTGCCCTGGGTAAAAAGGTAGGTATGGTTGACCTTACGCGTGGTGAATTAGGTACTCGTGGTTCAGCTGAGATCCGTGACCAGGAAGCAGCAGCTTCGGCAAAAATATTAGGCTTAGCTGTAAGAGAGAATCTGGGTTTGCCCGATGGGTTTTTTGAAAATACCAGGGAATACCAACTGAAGGTAATAGCTGCCATACGTAAATATCAGCCTTCCATTGTAATAACCAATGCTTACCACGACAGGCACCCAGATCACGGACGCGCCAATGAACTGGTAGAAACATCGGCTTTTTTAGCAGGTTTACGAAAAATTGAAACATCGGCGGATGGCGCCTTGCAGGATGCATGGAGACCTGACCTTGTTTTGCATTTTATACAAGATAATTATATAAGGCCTGATATTTTGATTGACGTAACCGATTTTTGGGATAAAAAGGTTGAAAGCATCCATGCCTTTGGTTCGCAGTTCCATAACCCGGAATGGGAAGGTGAACCGCAAACCTATATCTCATCTCCTGAGTTTATTAACGTTGTAGCAGCCCGCGCTATGGAATTTGGAAAAAGTATCGGAGTTAAGTATGCGGAAGGCTTTACCAGCAGAAAAATTTTAGGTGTGGATAATTTATTTTCGTTAAAATAATATCTTTATTAACCTATAATAAATAAGCCGCGGGTTATTTAACACCGCGGCTTATTAATAATATGTAAGTAGTTTAATATTAGGCTTTTATGTATTCGAAGCGATTATTCTCGACGCTTCTTTCTCTTCTCAGCTTGTTTTCGTTAGCTAGCTTTAGTAAGATGCCCGAAAGCTCAGAGGTTTTGAAATCAGAATCAAACTGCTCCTTACAATAGGTCGCGATAGCTGATATAGAACGCGAAATATCAAAAAAATCGGTACTCAATAGCTGATTGAGTATTTTAGTTGCTCCTGGCTTTTTACGGCCTGGAATACCAAAATTTTCATCATCTGACCGAATTCTGCGTCCTTTTTTAAGGAATAGTTCGGCCCCGTCCGTATCCACTCTGTCAGATTCAATCATTACATCTAATAACCGATCGATAATCCGAACCTGTACAGATTCTGATTGGAATGAATTAACAACTTCCGCTACTTCAACAAGTTGTTTTTTTAGTTTCTCTATGTGTTTGCTCATGACGTAAAAAGAATTGATCTGTACTCTTTTAATAGGGATATTACAAAAGTAACTCAAATAATAATTAAAAATATAGCGTATTTTGTCTAAAAAATAGTATATATTAATATATCACCTCTTTTCACCGTCTAAAAGTATCATTTCATCGTTTGAAACGCCCCGTTCACCACATATTAAATATAAAAAGACTTTATTGAATAGAATAACTAATTTGCCTGTAACGATATTATTGCATTATTATAAGGTACGCGATATTTTTTCAAGCATGCCCAATCCAAGGTCAATGTGCTCTTTTTCAATGATCAGCGCCGGCCTGAAACGGATGCTTTTTTCACCGCATCCCAGGTACATGATATTATTTTGTAAGCCCTGTTGTATAAAAGTATCCCGCTTATTTTTATCCGGAAAATCAAAGGCGGTCAATAAACCTTTACCACGCACATTACTGATAATTGGATTACGGGAGGCAATATCTGCCAATTGATCCTGTAAATATTCGCCCATTTTGGCGGCATTGTCACATAGGTTATCTTCTTCCATGATCTCCATGATCTTTGATGACCTTACCATGTCAACCAGGCTGCCGCCCCAGGTGGAGTTGATGCGGGATGATACCCTGAAAACATTATTCTCTACCTCATCAACACGGTTGCTGGCCAGTATACCGCATACCTGCATCTTTTTGCCAAAAGCTAAAATATCCGGACGGGCTTTTTCGCCAAAATGTTCGTGACACCAGAATTTGCCGGTAAGGCCAACACCTGTTTGCACTTCATCATATATCAGCATGGCTTCATATTCATCGGCCATTTCCCTTAATTTTTCCAGAAACTCTTTACGTACATGGTTATCACCACCTTCTGATTGTATGGGCTCAATAATAATGGCACATATGTCATCCTTATTTTCGGCAAAGGCAGTCCTGATCTGGGAAATGGAGAATTGTTCTCTTTGCACCAGATCGTCATGATTAGCATCGCTGTACGGGAAATTTATTTGTGGTACCGATACCCGCGGCCAGTCGAACTTGGCAAACCATTTTGTTTTGTTAGGCTGGGTATTGGTTAAACTTAAAGTATAACCGGAGCGACCGTGAAAGGCTTGCTCAAAATGTAACACTTTATGCCCTTTTTCTTTCGTGTAACCCTTCGCAAAGTTTTTCTGTACCTTCCAGTCCATGGCAACCTTAAGTGCGTTCTCGATGGCTAATGAGCCCCCTGCAATAAAAAATGCATGCGGGAGATAGTCAGGTATACCCACGCGCGAAAAAGTTTCAACAAACTGAGCGTATTGCGTGGTGTAGATATCGGAGTTTGATGGGTTGGTTAACGCGGCCAGCATCAGGTTTTTTTTAAACTCTTCGTCGTTTACCATTTTAGGGTGGTTATAGCCTAATGGAACGGAAGCGAAGCAGGTGAAAAAATCAAGCAGTGTCCGGTTATATTTAGCATCGTAAATATAAACACCCTTACTTTTTTCCATGTCAAACGTGAGATCAAAGCCATCGGCAAGCACATGCTTCTGTAGTGAAGCCTGTACATTTTCGGGAGAAACAAGTAGGTTGTACATATAAATTTGGTTTGTACAAATTTACTAAAATGTGCCTAAAAATAAAAATTAGGCGGTTTTTGAACCGATTGTCGAAAAAGTAACTTTAAATTGTTTAAAGTTACTTTTTGTACCAAAGCCAAAAGTAGTATACCGGAATGACCGACAGATTTTATTATCCGGGCCTCCAAATAATTCCTAAAAATGGCACGTTTGCAAGAGGAGCAGGGCAAAATAATTAATGACGAAATGAGCAATATCAGGGCGCTTACCTTCTTGATTTTATTCGTCAAAAACTTTTTAAACCTTAAATTTT
>CEMM01322740.1:55913-68524 GCA_900068975.1 Hygrocybe conica | reverse complement strand
CTTAAATTTTAACACTTTTCTGCCCGAAAACAAGGCAAAAACACGTGAAAAACGCTTGGTAAACCCTCATTTTAACACTTTTTAACAAATTTTAACCCGGTTTTGAGTCGTTTTTGAAACTTTAAAAAGTATTAATGTATTGATTTTCAAATAACTGAATATAAAATGGTCGGTTTTTGGTCTGTATTTTCCTTTAACCAAACAGCCCGGATACCTTATAAAAGATACCCGGGCTGCTTATTAATACAATATACGAAAAATTATCGGCATCATGAAATAGACCATCTCCCTTTGGCTATGAGGCCACGCAACGGTACAAAAAAGAAAAGTCATGCTGAACTTGTTTCAGCATCCCATCAGCAGGTACCCATGGTATGGCGATAATCTTGTTCTGTGAGATGCCGAAACGAGTTCGGCATGACCTTCCCCTGCAAGTGTGTAGTTATGTGGAGTGCTGTGAATATAATATATCGTAAATTAGTGAACCCAGAAGGGATACCAACTGTGATTAAAGCGTACTGTATGCTGCAAAACCGAGTCGATCCGCAAGGAAACATTATCAAAACGAGTGCCCGGGGAGCCTGGCTGGGTAACCGCGGACAGCTGCATGGTGATACCAAAACCATATTGCGCCCCTTTAAATTGAAAGCCTGGCTGATCTGTGTGCTGGAATTTAAAGACAGGCACCGGCAGGTAATGGCGCCCAATTTGTATACCGAGCTGTTCTTTTTGGATGAAGCAACCGCATGTGCGGCGGGGCATAGGCCGTGCTTTGAGTGCCGCCGGGATGATACCAATCGTTTTAAAACGGCCTGGCTCAAAGGCAACCCTGAGTATGGATTTGACCACAAAGTACTTATCGGAAAAATAGACGAGATCATACACCAGGAACGGATAGATAAAAATGGCCATAAAGTAACGTTTGAAGCAGCTATTAACGACCTGCCGGATGGTGTATTTATACAGATTGATGGTGAGCCCTATTTGATAGCCAACAAATTGATCTGGCACTGGACTCCCTTTGGTTATGAACAGGGCACCCCGCTACAGGCATCCACAAAGGTCACGGTGCTAACGCCAAAGTCGGTTGTCAACGCGTTTCGTTCGGGTTACCACCCGCAGATGGGGATTGGTGATTTGAAATGAAAGATCTTGTCCTCATTCAATAAGCCAGTGTTAAATAAAAGCATGGGCCAGTGCGATTCCCTCCCAACGGGAGGGGGTAGGGAGGGGTTTGTTCGTAATGCCTATCGTATAAACCCCTCCCTGCTTTTGCGCACAGCCAGCCGCACCCCTCCCGTGGGGAGGGAATTGGAATTTAACTGATCTTGAACCAAATTTAAAAAAGCCAGGGCCCGTGCGATTCCTTCCCTCGGGAAGGGGAGGAAGGGGTTTCTTGAGTGGATGAAAAAAGAAAAGTCATGCTGAACTTGTTTCAGCATCCCATTGGCAGGTGCCGATTGTATGGCGACTAACCTGTTCTGTGAGATGCCGAAACGAGCTCGGCATGACCTGTTTTGGGTGCTTTTCGCGTAGTATTACTGCGCTTTGCGGGTTGCCTGTTCGATGCTGTCCCACATTTGGTCGGGTATCATTTCCAGGCCGCTGAACTGACCTGCGCCTTGTAGCCATTCGCCGCCGTCTATCGTGATCACTTCGCCGTTGATGTAGCCCGAAAAATCGGATACGAGGAATGCGGCCAGGTTAGCCAGTTCCTGGTGTTCGCCTACCCGTTTCAGGGGTACACGGTTTTTGAAATCAAACTTTTGCGCCATATCGCCGGGTAGCAAACGTTCCCATGCGCCTTTGGTGGGGAAGGGGCCTGGGGCTATGGCATTGGTACGGATACCGTGCCTGCCCCATTCAACTGCCAACGAGCGGGTCATGGCCAGTACGCCGCCTTTGGCGCAAGCTGATGGCACTACATAAGCCGAACCGGTAAAGGCATATGTAGTAATAATGTTAAGGATGCTGCCGGGCATTTTTTCGGCTATCCAGTATTTGCCCAGTGCCAGCGAGCAGTTGACCGATCCTTTTAACACAATATCTATAACCGCCGAAAACGCATTGGCAGAAAGCCGTTCTGTAGGCGAAATGAAATTACCCGCCGCGTTGTTCAGCAGGGCATCAACCCGACCGAAAGTGGCAATGGATTGCTCCAACATTTTTTGCACATCATCATAATTGCGTACATCGCAGGAAATGGCTAAAACTTTGCCGCCGGTTTCGGCTTCCATTTCGGCAGCTGTTTTTTGTAACACATCCAGTTTACGACTGGTGATCACCAAATTGGCGCCCAGTTTTAAAAAGTAGGTACCCATGGCTTTACCCAAACCGGTGCCACCACCGGTAACAATAATGGTTTTTCCTTTCAGGGCATCATCCCTTAACATACCTGTGGTTACTGCTGTACTATTGCTCATGATGTTTTTTTTAAGAGTATTATTTAAAATGGGTTTTGGCCACTTAAGAGTCGTAATAATTGGTTATCTATAAATTCGGATAATTGTACATTATTATTCAAGCAGTGAATCCATCCTGTTGTTTTATCATACAAAACCGCTTCATACACTAAGGGATCATCTCCTTCATCCAGATAAACAAAAAGAAACTGGTCACTTCCGTTGTAAACATCTATTACAAAAAATGGTCTGTTAATAGTTTTATTATGCTTTACTAACCAATTTCTACCATCTTCCTGCATTTCTTCTTGAGAATCGCTTAGTCCATAGTCTAATACGTAACAATCATTACCAGCCAAATACAACAGCTCCCGTAACGCGACAGGGAAGGTTTTTTCATCATTGTATCTGACTTCCAGACTAACAATTTCTGCTTCTGTTAACGGTTTGAGCTTGTTTACATAATCAGAGTTCTTTTCTTTTATCGTGGGATGGTTCTTTAATTGTATCAAATACTTGATATCCATGACTTGTTTAGCTGTTGAATTTTATTTGTAAGATAATGTATTCCCCTGTTTTTTAAATCCCCTCTTGAGAGGGGGCGCGTCTGGCTGAGTAGCGGCAGGGGTGTGTTATTACGCTTAATAAACACACCCCTCCGCCCCTCTCAAGAGGGGAATCGCACAATCCAGCCACCACATCGACTACTTTTTTCTTATGTCAGTTTAAGCGTCTACACTTAAATATGCGATTAATTATTCTCTTGATTCTTGACTCTTATCTCTTGATTCTTTTTAAGCGGTTGTTGTTTTGGATTTTAAATTCTGGATAAGCATTTGCAGGCCTTTGCGTACTTCGGGAGCCCACCATTGTGCCAGCATATGGTCTAAGGCTGTGCTCTGGTCGGCGCTGAGCTTGGTTATGAGTTCATGGCGCAGGTTTAGCTTGCTCTGGCTCCAGGTAACCGGGTTAAGCTGCATATAGGTCCTGATCTTTCTTTCGGCAGTGGTGAGCAAGCTTTCGGGCGCACTGATCTCATCTATCAGGCCAACTTCCAGGGCTTCATTAACTTTCAGGAGTTTACCTTCCATCAGGTATTGATAAGCCCTGCGTTGTCCCAGCCAAAAAGAATACAGAGTAGCCACGCTGTCGGGCACAATGATGCCTACGGGGATCTCATTTAAGCCGATAATAAAGGAACCTTCGGCCATTACACGGTAATCACAGCAAATGGCCAATACACATCCTCCCGCCGGACTATGACCGCTTATAGCTGCTACCATAGGCTTTCTGAAAGCCACCAACGATCGCTGCAGCGACAGGAAATCGGTCCACAAACCACGACTTTGTTCCTCGTTATATTCATAAGCTTCGATCAGGTCGATGCCTGATGAAAAGAAGCCCGGTTTGCCGGTGATGATGAGTCCGCCAACGCTCGTGTCATTTTCCAGTGTTTGTATGGCGGTGATCAACTCCTTAACCATCTGGTGGTTAATAGCATTTGACCGGCCACGATCCAGCGTTAAAATCGCCAGGCCGTTGTTTATGGTTAATTGAAATGTTGTCATGTTTTCGATTTTAGTATCAAGTAGCTAGTATCAAGTAGCAAGACACTCCTATTGTATAGGATATCAAGTATTCAAAAGTCGTGATACTTGATACTAGCTACTTGATACTATTCCCTAATGCACCAGCGAAGGATTTTCATGTTCTTCGCCGGAGTAGATCTTATCAATTTCGGTTTTATATTTCTCGGTGATCACTTTGCGTTTCATTTTGCCGGTAGGGGTAAGCTCGCCGCTGTCTATCGACCACTCTTCGGGTAATAAAGTCAGTTTTTTTACCTGCTCTACGTGGTTAAACTCAGGATTAAAGCCCTCAATGATGGATTGGTAAAGTTCAATAACCCGGGGATCCCTGATGAGTTCATTGTGCGATGTAAAGGGGATATCGTTTTTTTCGCACCAGGGTTTCAAATTGGTATACGAGGGTACGATGAGTGCCGCGGTAAATTTTCTTTCGGCACCAACCACCATCATTTGCTCAATAAAATGATTTTCTTTCATCTTATTTTCAATAGGCATAGGCGCCACGTATTTACCACCCGATGTTTTGAAAATCTCCTTTTTACGATCGGTTATTTTCAGAAAGCCATCCTTGTCCAGCTCGCCAATATCGCCGGTGCTGAACCAGCCGTCTTTGATCACTTCGGCAGTCATTTCCGGGTTTTTATAATAACCTACGGTAATGTTTGGCCCTTTGCAAAGTATCTCGCCATCCTCGGCAATTTTAACCTGTACACCGCTGATCAGCTTGCCTACGGTGCCGAATTTACGGCCGCCGGTAACATAGCAGTTCACCGCGATCACCGGCGATGTTTCTGTGAGGCCGTAACCCTCCATTACCGTCATGCCGGCGGCAGTAAATATTTTTTCGAGTTTGATGGGACAGGCAGAGCTGCCAATAACGATGGCCCTCACATTACCGCCTACCGCTTCGCGCCATTTGCTGTACACCAGCTTATCGGCAATGGCCAGTTTAATTTTATACCAGAGACTTTGATTCTCGATCTCAAACTGCTCCGCTACTTTTATCGACCATAAAAAGATCTTCTTTTTAATGCCGGTGAGTTGCTGCCCGGCGGCCATGATCTTCTCGAATACTTTTTCCAGCAGACGTGGTACAGCGGTAAAAATATAAGGTTTGGCCTCTTTCATGTTGGCGCCAATGGTATCCATGCTTTCGGCATAGGAGATGGAAAAACCATAAAAGAGATAGATGTAAGTACACATTTTTTCGAAAATGTGATTGAGGGGTAAAAAGCTCAAGGCCCGTTTCTGTTCGATAGGGATCTGGTTAAGTACCTCACCGGAGGCAACCACATTGCTTACGATATTTTTGTGCGTAAGCATAACGCCCTTGGGCCTGCCTGTGGTGCCCGATGTGTAAATAATGGTGGTCACATCATCCTCGCCAATGGTTTTACTGATGGCTGATAACCTGTCGTGATAGCCCTCGGGCAGGGGCTTTAGCAATACTGTCCAGTTAGGGCAATTGTCCAGCTGATCAAAAGTATAAATAGCTTTCAGCGATGGTATATTGGCGCATACAGCATTTACTTTATCATACAGCTCTTTACCGCTTACAAACAGGTATTTTACCTCGGCCTCATTCAGGATCTGCTCCAGTTCTTTGGGATTGCTGTTAGGATACAGGGGTACCAGGATAGCGCCGGTTTGCTGTACGGCCAGATCTGTCACGATCCATTCGGGTCGTCCGTTGCTGATGAGGCCTATTTTATCACGGCCCTCGGTAGTGCCATCACCACCCGAAACGCCGAGGTCTAACAAGGCCATGGCTAACTGGTAGATCATGGTATGGGTGTCCTGCGTGCTGTAGGCACGCCATACGCCATTCTCCTTGGCATTTAACAGATCGGGCCGGGGCTCGCGGGCCTGAATCTCCATGCAATCAAACAATCTTGCCACTTTTTCCATCTTTTTTAGTATCAAGTAGTTAGTATCAAGTATCAAGACACTCGTTTTGTATATCGAGTGTTGTTTAGTATCAAAGCGCTTGTTTATGCATCAAGTATTCAAAGTCGTGATACTTGATACCAGCTACTTGATACCCAAATTATAATAATTCAAAAATGCCCGCGGCACCTTGTCCGGTACCTACGCACATGGTAACCATACCGTATTTTTTGTCCCTGCGTTTTAACTCGTTAAAAAGCTGTACGGATAGCTTAGCACCGGTACAACCCAGTGGGTGACCCAATGCTATGGCACCGCCATTAACGTTGATACGATCGATATCCAGATCCAAACCTTTGATAACCGCTAACGATTGCGATGCAAAGGCCTCGTTTAATTCTATCAGGTCAATGTCCTGCTGTTTCATACCAGCCTGTTTTAAAGCTTTGGGGATAGCCACCAGTGGGCCGATACCCATAATACGCGGCGGTACACCGGCAACGGCATAATTTACCAGCCGGGCGATAGGCTTGAGGTTATTGGCTTTTAAAAAGCGTTCGCTTACTACCATTACAAAGGCTGCACCATCGCTGGTTTGGGATGAGTTACCGGCGGTTACTACACCCCTGGCATCAAATACGGGCTTCAGCTTGGCCAATGCTTCCAATGAAGTATCGGCACGAGGGCCTTCGTCGGTATCTACTTTAAAGTCGCGGTTTTTCTTTTTGCCGGTTTCATCTACATAGGTTTCGGTAACATTTACCGGTACTATCTCGTCCTTAAATTTACCCTCTTTGATAGCGTTGATGGCTTTCTGGTGCGAGTTATAGGCAAACTGGTCCTGTTCTTCGCGACCAACTTTGTATTCTTTGGCTACGGCTTCGGCGGTTAAACCCATGCCCCAGTAATAATCGGGGTGGGCCAGGGCTATATCGGCGTTGGGCACCACACGCCAGCCACCCATGGGCAGCAGGCTCATGCTTTCTACACCGCCGGCAATAATACAATCGGCAATGCCGCTGTGTACTTTTGCCGATGCAATGGCAATGGTTTCCAGGCCCGATGCGCAATAGCGGTTCACGGTCATCCCGGGTACTTTATCGGTATCCAGGGCCATGAGCGATATCAGTCGGCCTACGTTTAAGCCTTGCTCGGCCTCGGGTGTAGCATTACCTACAATTACATCTTCAATCTGATCCTTATCCACATTGGGTACCGATGCCATGAGATGTTTGATCACATCTGCGGCAAGGGTATCCGGCCGGGTAAACCTAAAACCTCCCCGGGTTGCTTTTCCAACTGCGCTGCGGCTTGCAGCCACTATGTATGCGTCCATGTTTTTATGTTTTTTGGTGCGGGAGCGAGTTGTGAGTGCGAGATAATTTGATACATCCGGCACTCCACTCTCGCTACCCGCACCCATTTAATTCCTTAACACTTTACCACCTGTTATGATCGACTGGATACGCTCCAGCGTTTTGCGCTCGGTGCAGAGGGAAACAAAAGCCTCCCGTTCCAGGCCCAGTAAATATTCTTCACTCACCAGCGATGGTTGGGACAGGTCGCCGCCGGCCAGTACGTAGGCCAACTTTTGCGAAATTTTTACGTCGTGCTCGCTGATGTAATTGCCGCTGTACATGGTATTGGCGCCTACATAACCCAGGCCCAAAGCCTGTTTGCCCAGCACCCGGATATCGGTACGCTGAACGGGTTGTACATAACCTTCGTTAGCCAGTTGCAGACAGTGTTGCTTGGCTTCGGCCAGCAGTCGATTTTGTGATACTACTACCAGATCACGACCTTTTTTCAGGTAACCAAATTCAAAAGCCTCATATGCCGAAGTGGATACTTTAGCCTGACCGATGGTCAGGAACCTGTCGCGGAAATTATTGAGTTCGATATCGCCATCCTGTAACTCGTCCGACAGACGGAGGGCAAATTCCTTGGTACCGCCACCGCCGGGGATCAGGCCAACGCCAAACTCCACCAGGCCCATATAGAGTTCGGCATGGGCAACTACCTTATCGGCATGCAGGCACAGCTCACAGCCGCCACCCAAAGCCATTTGGTGAGGCGCTGCCACCACCGGGATGGATGAATAGCGGATGCGCATCATCGCGGTTTGGAATGCTTTGATCACCATATTCAATTCGTCAAACTCCTGCTCAACGGCCATCATAAATATCATACCCACATTGGCACCCGCGCTGAAATTGGCGCCTTCGTTCGAGATCACCAGGCCCTTATAGCTTTTTTCGGCCAGGGTAATGGCTTTGTTGATGCCTTCGATCACATCGCCGCCAATGGTGTTCATTTTGGTATGGAACTCCAGGTTGATGATGCCATCGCCAATGTCGGTAATGGTGGTGCCGGTGTTTTTCCAAATGGTATTGGCCTCGCGGATATTGCTCAGCAATATAAAATTCTCGGTACCCGGAATTACCTTATAAGTTTTGGAGGCGATATCATAATACTGACGTTTCCCGTCGGCTATTTTATAAAAGCTATCGGCACCGGAGGCCAGCATATCATAAACCCATTGAGCAGGTTTGCTGCCTGCGGCTTCCATCGCTTTCACGGTATCAGCTACACCTAAAGCGTCCCATTTTTCAAAGGGGCCTATTTCCCAGCCGAAACCGGCAGTAACGGCCGCATCTATTTTGTAAAACTCGTCGGCAATTTCTGGGATGCGGTTGCTGGCGTAGGCAAAAAGCTGGTAAAAAGTGGAACGGTAAAAATCGCCGGCTTTATCTTTTGCTGCCAGCAGCACCTTTAAACGTTCCTTTAAGCTATCGATATTTTTGGTAATATCTAAAACCGGGAATTTTACTTTTTGAGATGGTTTATATTCCAGCGTTTTCAGATCAAGCGCGAAGAACTGATTGGCGCCATCCACCTTTTCTTTTTTATAGAAGCCTTGCCCGGTTTTGCTGCCCAGCCAGTTGTTCTTCAACATGCCGTTCACAAACTCGGGAATGGCGAATAATTCTTTCGCTTCATCATCGGGCGCGTTTTTGCTGAGGCCATTGGCCACATGCACCATGGTATCCAAGCCCACCACATCATTGGTACGGAAGGTAGCTGATTTCGGGTGACCGATCACCGGGCCCGTCAGCTTGTCGATCTCTTCCACCGTCATGCCGGTTTTTTCTACATAATGTAGTATGCTCATGATGGCGAACACACCGATACGGTTGCCAATAAAAGCAGGGGTATCTTTAGCTAGCACTGTAGTTTTACCCAAAAATTGCTCACCGTACTCCATCAGAAAGTCGACCACTTCAGGTAAGGTATCTTTTGTTGGGATGATCTCCAGTAGTTTCAGATATCGTGGCGGGTTAAAAAAGTGAGTACCGCAGAAATGTTTCTTGAAATCATCGCTTCGGCCTTCGGTCATCAAATGAATAGGGATGCCCGAAGTATTGGAGGTGATGAGTGTACCTGGTTTGCGGTGTTTTTCGACCGTTTCAAATACCTGTTGTTTGATATCCAGTCGCTCTACCACTACTTCGATCACCCAATCGTAATCGGCTATTTTTGCCATATCGTCCTCAAAGTTGCCGGTGCTGATGCGCCGGGCGAATGATTTGAGGTAAATAGGGGATGGATTTGATTTTAAAGCGAAATCAAGTGCGTCGTTAACAATTTTATTGCGGGCTTTTTTATCGCCAGCGGGGGCATCCTTTGGTACAATATCCAATAGCAGCACCTGTACCCCGATATTGGCAAAATGGCAAGCAATACGGCTGCCCATTACACCCGAGCCCAGAACGGCTACTTTTTTTATAATTCGTTTGTTCATAATAGTATCAAGTAGTTGAGGTTAGTATCAAGTAGCTAGTATCAAGATATTGCTGGCTATTAAATATTGTTTTAGTCGTGATACTTGATACTAGCTACTTGATACAAAAAATTATTCCGCCCGTTCCCAGACAGTTGTGCGGCCAAACAGCGATACGCCGATGTAGCCGCGGATTGATAATGTTTTGCCTTTGTAAGTGATATTGCAGGAGTAGGTTTTTCCGTTTTTAGGATCATAGATCTTGCCATCGGTATATTTGTTGTCACCATCGGGTACAAAGCCTTCCAGGATGTGTAAACCTATGATGGGCCTGGTACGCAGCTTTTCGTCCTTGTTTTCGTCATCTACTTTAGGTTTGCCATTTTTAAGTGGTTCCTTAAGCCATATTATTTTACCGTTGAATTTACCATCAGTGCCCTTGCTGATCTGTATTTTGGCACTTTTGATATCATTATACCACAGCCCCTCAATTTTATCGGTCTGGGCTTTGGCCGCGATATTCACAGATACTACAGTAAGCAGGATTAATACAAAACAGGCGAAATGCTTTTTAGGTGATGACATGGTTTTTTTGATGCTATTGTCGAATAATTAAATATGTCTTTTAAAGCTGCCAAATCACCATGTATACAACGGCGAACCGACACCTCTTTTGCAGGAGACAGAAAGAATTAAGCGACAGGGTTAAAAAATAATTTAGTATTGGTTTATTAAAGAATCAAGATATTAGAATCAAGAATTAAGACAAACAGTAACTGCTGGTTAGTTTTATCCTTATCTTGATTCTTGGCTCTTAATTCCTGGCTCTCATTTACAGTAAACAAATATCCTGTTTAGCGAAGCTTAACAAAGGGCCAAATGGCGGAAACATTTGTCAAAATTTCGGAAATTTCTATTTGTGTTACTATAAATTGGTCTATTTAAAGATAGGTGTTTTTTGCGATTCTTTTTTAGCCCCTTTACTTTCCTGACAATTCCTTTACCAGATCAATATATTGCTGACTGGCAGCATCAGCCGTAACACCTTTTAAGTTTAACCAGGCATCATATTTGGCCTTGGCCACAAAATCAAACATCCCCGGTGGGTTATCAGTATTGATATCGCCTTCGGTGGCTTGTTTGTATAGGCTGTATAAACGCAGCAGCGTTTCGTTATCGGGTTTGGCGGGCAAAGTTTTACTATCTGCTACTGCTTTTTCAAAAACTTCTTTTTGATCCATGTTTATTTGTTTTGATTTTGTGACTTGGGGAGTTCTTCCACATAGTCGTCGCTTTTGGGTGCTTTGATGAACAGCTCGGTTAATTCGGCAGGCAATGGGGTCAGTTTACGTTTTACGGTATCGATCCAGGCTCCCTGTACCATAATTACGGCGGCTTTAATACCGTCACCACGATATACCTCCTGCCTGAACGACCAGCGCGAGCCATCGGCCCGGGAGCTGATCACTTCGCAGGTTACTTTGATGTGATCGTTAATGGTTATTTCGCGCAGATAGTTAAGCTCTTCTTTAAACAGAACCGGGCCTATTTTAAGTTCAAAAAGCTTGTTGGGCATCGAGCCCAGGCTTTGGAGCATGTTTAACCTGGCTTGCGCAGCAACATCAGCATAAGCCGAGTGTCGCATGTGTTGATTGGCGTCTAATTGCGCCCATATCACCTGACCTTCATAATAAACATTCATCTTTTTATTATTTAATGTGGATTAGCCTCACCTACATCCTCTCCAAAAAGTAATAACCCATGAAAAGACAGCTGTTTAAAAAGGGCTGTCATACTGAGCTCCGTCGAAGCATGGTGGGTAAGCCTCTGCGCTCTACCCTTCGACAGAGCTCAGGGTGACACCCCTTTATTTATTTTATTTGTTATGTCTTTTCCTTGGTTATTACTCTCCAAAAGGGACGGGGCTCTTACTTATGGTTTTGCTTAAAATTCTTCACCGCTTCGGTAAGTCGTGGCAAAATTTCCATCGCGTCGCCTACTACACCGTAGTTGGCTGCCTTAAAAAATGGCGCTTCGGGATCTTTGTTGATCACTACGATGGTTTTCGAACCATTAACCCCAGCCAGATGTTGGATAGCTCCCGAAATGCCTACGGCTATATACAGGTTAGGCCTTACCGTACCGCCGGTTTGGCCCACGTGCTCATGATGCGGACGCCAGTGTGCGTCGGCTACAGGACGGGAGCAGGCGGTACCCGCGCCCAGTTCTTTGGCCAGATTCTCGATCAGTCCCCAGTTTTCAGGTCCTTTCATACCACGGCCACCGGATACCACCAATTGGGCATCAGACAGCGGGATCTCGCCTTTGATCAGATTAACTTCTTTAACCTTTACCCCAAAATCTTTATCGCCAAAGCTTACATCCAGTTTTTCGATAGTGGCTTTACTTTCACCTTTGTTTAATTGAAAAGTGTTGGGCATCAGCGTGATCACTTTTACATCGCTGGTGATATTCACAAAGGCGAACGCCTTACCCGAGAATACTGCTTTTTTGATCACAAAGCCTTTATCCAGATCGGGATAGGAGAGTGCGCCTGCTACCAGGCCTGCTTTTAATTTGGCGGATAAACGGGGTGCAACAGCCCGGCCATTGATATCGTGCAAAGCGATGATGATCTTGCTGTCTTCTTTTTGAGCAGCGGTAAGTAGCGCGCTGGTATAAGCCCGGGCATGCAATTCATCCAGGCGGGCATCGGCTACGTGCAGTACTTTTTGGGCGCCGTACTGGCCGAGGCTTTCCATCTCGCTATCGGCAAGGGTGCCTAAAACCACGGCGCTTACCGTTGTACCCGTTTTTTGGGCGATGCCGGCAGCATACTGCACAGCTTCCAGACTTTTCTTTTTTATATTTCCTTCGGTATGTTCTACCAATACGATTACAGACATTTTTATAAGTTTTAAGCCTCACCCTGCCCTCTCCAAAGGAGAGGGT
>CEMM01322740.1:25015-55893 GCA_900068975.1 Hygrocybe conica | reverse complement strand
AAGTCCTCTCCTTTGGAGAGGATTTAGGTGAGGCGATTAATAATTAATTAAATAACCTTGGCTTCCGCATGAAGCAGCTCTACCAGCTCATCCATATTATCCGGACTAACCATTTTGATACCGGCTTTCGCTGGTGGCAATTCGTAGGATAAAATCTCGGTTACCGAGCCAACTGATGCTGGCGCGACCACTTTAAGCGGACGGGTACGGGCGGCCATAATACCACGCATATTGGGTATCCGGGCTTCCGCAACACCTTTCTGACAGGCGATCACCACAGGCAGGTTACTGGTATCTGTTTCCTCGCCGCCTTCTATTTCGCGTTTTACGGTAGCTGTATTGCCATCTATCTGTATATCGGTCGCAAAACCAATGTAATCTGTATCCAATAGTTCGGCCAGCATGGCGCCTACTGCTCCGTTATTATAATCTATGGATTCTTTGCCGCAGAGGATCAGGTCGTATCCCACGCTTTTGGCATATTCAGCTATATAATTGGCGGTTTCGTAAGGGTCGTAGCTGTCGGTATCTATGCGGATAGCTTCATCACCACCCAGCGCCAGCGCCTTGCGGATCACCGGTTCGGTATCAGCCTTGCCAACGGTTATCAGGTGGATATCGCTGGCAATGCCTGCTTCTTTCAGTTCAAGGGCGCGCACCAGGGCATACCATTCGTCGTAAGGGTTTATTACATAGGTAACACCCTGGTTATTGATAGCTGTATTGTTATCTTTTAGTACAATTTTGGTGCTGGTATCCGGCACCTGGCTTATACACACTAATATCTTCATATGGCCCCCTCTAAATCTCCCCCGGGAGGGGAGACTTTTTGTTTTTTAATGATGAATAAATTTGGTTGATTTTTTTACTTAAAGCCCCTGATGTCATTGGGTTAAAGATATTTTTAATATCGAACACGGAATTTCCAATGCTGAATGATGAAGTGAAAAAAATCAATGTTCGACATTCAATATTCATTATTCGATATTATCATTAGGAAAAGCCCCTGCGAGTCTCCCCTCCGGCCTGGCGGGGGAGACTCCTGAATCCTCTTGTCGGGAAGCGTCGAGTGCATAGCACTCCCTTTCCTCTGGAGAGGTCGGGGTTTTCGTTAATAGCAATATTTATTTTCTTCGATCAATTTGGCCGCGATGTTTCTGCGGGCCTGGGTGGTATTGATATCTTCGGTTTTGGTGAAGCGTTTAAGTCCCATCAGCATCATGCGGCGTTCGTCGCCATCGGCAAATGAATTGATCGCTTCGCGGCCTGCTTTGGCTATGTTGAAGGCTGCATCGTTGATGTAAACCCGCATGATGTCCAACTGCTCTTTAACCGCATCTTCGCCTTTCAGGCTTACCAGTTTTTCAACGCGCAGTTGCAATGATTCGCTTACGTAAAGCTCAATCAGCATATCGGCCAGGTACATCAGTACTTCCTGCTCCTTACCCAGTTGGGCCATCAGTTTTTGTACTGCCGCACCGGCAACCATTAAAATGGCTTTCTTGAAATTGGCAATATATTTTTTCTCGTGGGTGAATAAACCATCATCATCAGATCCACCAAAATCGGGTACGCTCATCAACTCGCCAGCTACTTTCTGGGCAGGGCCCATCAGGTCGAGCTCACCTTTCATGGCGCGTTTCAGCATCATATCCACGGTAAGCATACGGTTAATTTCGTTGGTGCCTTCAAATATGCGGTTGATGCGCGAATCACGATAAGCACGGTCCATCGGCGCTTCGGCGCTGTAACCCATGCCACCGTAGATCTGTACGCCTTCGTCAACCACATAATCCAGTGTTTCGGAGGCATGTACTTTAATAATAGCCGCTTCAATTGCGAATTGCTCGGTGCCTTTCAGTTTAGCCTGGATGGCGTCCATACCCGATGCTTCGTACATTTCGGTAGCTTCTTCCATATTCTGACTGGCACGATAGATAGCCGATTCAGATGCATACGTGCGGATAGCCTGTTGCGCCAGTTTATAACGGATAGCGCCATATTTGGAGATCGGCCTGCCAAACTGCTCACGCTCGTTGGCGTAACGGATAGCCGAGGTAATTACTTCTTTACTGGCACCCACGGTGGCACCACCCAGTTTAATACGACCGAGGTTCAGGATGTTAACCGCTATTTTAAAGCCGTTCTGCCTTTCGGATAGCAGGTTTTCAACCGGTACTTTACAGTCGTTAAAAAACACCTGACGGGTTGAGCTGCCCTTGATACCCATTTTGTGTTCTTCGGTATTCAGGGATAAACCTTCAAAACCTTTCTCTACGATAAATGCGCTCAGGTTATCGTCATTATCAATCTTGGCGAACACAGTAAAAATATCGGCAAAACCAGCATTGGTTATCCACATTTTTTGACCGGTAAGCAGGTAATATTTACCATCGGCCGAAAGTTTTGCACGTGCTTTACCCGAGTTGGCATCAGAACCGGCACCCGGTTCGGTAAGGCAATAGGCACCTTTCCACTCGCCGCTGGCCAGTTTGGGGATGTATTTTTCTTTCTGAGCATCATTGCCATAATATAAAATAGGCAAGGTGCCGATACCCGTGTGGGCCGAAAAAGCTACGGAAAATGAATTGCCCGCACCCAGTTTTTCGGTAACCAACATCGATGTTTTAAAATCTTTACCAAAGCCACCATATTCTTCAGGAATAGAAATGCTCAACAGACCAAGCGCACCGGCTTCTTCCATCAAATGGGGCATCAAACCTTCTTCCTGATCGTCAATACGGGCTAAATTGGGTGCTACATTCTGGGCCAGAAAATTGGTGCAGGTTTCCGCGATCATCAATTGCTCTTCGTTCCATTCTTCCGGAATAAAAACACTATCAGCCTGTGTTTCCCTGATCAGGAACTCACCACCTTTTAAGGCTTTTATTGATTCAGTCTCACTCATAGTTATGAAGTTTTTACAATTAATATCAAGTTTTAGTATCAAGTATCAAGACAGCTGCATTTGTTTAGGATGCCTGTAAAAAATCGTGATACCTGATACTAGCTACTTGATACTATAATCGATACTAAATTTATTGGTTTTATAATCAGGAGTAAAATTAGAAGGGTTGCCCCCCGAAAAAAAGGGCAGCAATGCGGAGGTATTGGTCAAAAAGTCGGAAAGAGGGATGGAGTGGTGAGAGATCAGTTTGGGGAGAGTGCGGGAACGAGTGTCAGATTTTTGAAATTAAGCCGTGCGCCCGCACCCACTCTCTCGCACCCGCTCTTAATTAAATCAATGCCCGGTAACCACCCTATAATCAGAAGGCGACATCCCGGTATGTTTCTTAAAATACTTACCAAAGGATGATTGATCGGGGAAATGAATGTCTTCGGCAACGCGGGCTATGCTGATATCGTGGTTGCGGAGCAATACTTTAGCTTCGAGTACTACGGCATCGTCTATCCATTCGCCAGCTGTACGGCCGGTTACTTCTTTGATGGTTTCGGTAAGGTGCTTGGGCGATACATACAGCGAATCGGCATAATACTGTACGTTGCGGTGTTCTTTATAATGATGGAAAACCAGGTCCTGGAACAGTACATTTAGTTCCTGCTTACGGGTTTGCTTGCCTTTGATCATCACATGCTGCTTTTCGTAGATAGACTCCACCTCGTACAGCATGGTAATTAACATGCTTCTGGATATTTCCATCCGGTAAGGATGAGTCTCGCGGGCCAGCTTTTGCTGCATCAGCAGGTAAATATCCAACAGCATTTTGGCGTCCTCATGATCGGGATAGATAACCGGGAGCGAGGCGCTTTTAAAATAACTGAACGACTCCAGGAAGTGGCTGCTCACATTGTTTTCGGTTAAAAAAGCTTTGGAGAAAACAATGAACCGGCATAAAAAATCATCGCTGCTGTTATAGATCCTTAAAATATGAAAAGGGGTGGCCAGTAGCATGGCATCAGGTTTGGCTTCGTACACCTGTAAATTGGCTTCAACAAGGGCATGCCCGCGGGTACAGATGCCTATAATATAACCGTCGGAACGGTAGGGATATTCACTTAAACTGAGTAACTGCTTTTCGTCGGCAATAAAAAATTCAGGGCTTACCAGTTTATCTGCATAGAGGTCGGCAAATTTGGAAAGGCTAAGCTGAGCGATCTTCTTGCTCACGTATCTGGCATTCTTATTCATGTACGGAAAGATATAATTTTATTGTTTAATAATTGATGAAAACTGTTAATTAAACGGCAATAATATTTAATAGTATCGGTATTAAATATACTATGAATTAAACTTTCTCCGACTTTTTGACCAATACCTCCGCATTATAGCCCTTTTTTTCCTTTCAAACCCTCCTAATTTTATTTTTTTAAATAAATACCGTATTGCTCTCTCAAAGCGAACGGCATATTATAAACCAATTATATTTTACTCATGAGAAAACTTATACTATTGCTATTTGCAATAATGCCTGCTATTGCATTTGGCCAGGGTTTCCAGGTTAATCTTCACGGACAGAAACAGATCGGTATGGGCCATACCGGAACTGGCTTGCTGCAGGATGGTGCCTCTGTATTATTTAACCCGGGCGCTGTTGCTATGCTGCCGCAAAATTATGTACAGGCCGGCATGAGTCCGCTGCTTTTTAAGTCGGCCTTTAACCCCAGTGGTTCCACAGATCAGTTTCGTACCAAGAACAAGATAGCTACACCATTTACGGCTTACGGTGTTTGGGGGCCAAAAGATGCCCGCTGGAAGATTGGTTTAGGTGTTTATACACCTTTTGGTGGCTTAACCGACTGGGGGAATGACTGGGCAGGAAAATATACGCTGGAAAGCTTAAACCTGAAAGCCATTTATTTTCAGCCAACGCTGAGCTATAGAGTAACCGATTTCCTGAGCCTGGGTGCAGGCTTTGTTTACAACCACGGTACGGTTGACCTGACAAGAGCTATTCCGGTGACGGACGCTTCGGGTAACGATGGACAGGCTCAATTGAAAGGTAGCGGTCATGGATTTGGCTGGAACGCGGGTGCTTTTATAAAAACAAATGTTGGTTTAACTATCGGGCTTGATTACCGTTCACAGGTAAATACTACTGTAAAAAATGGCGATGCTATTTTTAAAGTGGCCAGCTCTATACAACCCAATTTTCCGCAGCCAAATACATTTACCACCACACTTCCTTTGCCTTCCACATCTTCCATCGGTTTAGGCTACAAGCCATCAAACAAATGGACTTTGGCTTTAGATGTAAACTTTACCAAGTGGGATGTGTACAAAACGCTTGGATTTGATTATGCCAAAAACACCCCGACATTACAGGATACCTATTCGCCACGTAATTATAAAAACGGATGGAGTTACAGGGCAGGCGCCGAATATAAAGCTACTGATAAAATATTTGTACGCGGTGGTGGTGGTTACGTAACTACTGCAGTTCGGGATGGCTATGTTACCCCGGAAGCACCGGATGCCAATCGTTATTATTTAACAGCCGGCTTAGGTTATAAAGTAACCAAAAGCCTTGATCTGGATGTTTCATTTGAGTACGAACATCTTGATGCACGCACGCAAACAAATATCGAGTCGCAATTATCGGGAACGTTTAAAACCAACGTTTATATCCCCGGTTTATCGCTTGCTTATCACTGGTAATATCTAAATTCTAATCAAATGAAAACTTACAGATCATATTTACATATATTTTTAGTTGCGGGTTTATTGAGCTTTGGCGCCTGTAAAACCAGTATCAATACACCGGCGCCTTCACGCGGAACGGCTGATTTTACAAGATACATTTCGGTAGGTAATTCGCTTACAGCAGGTTATGCCGATGGCGGTTTATACCGCGAGGGGCAGTTAAATTCATACCCAAGTATTATCGCGGCGCAAATGCAAAAAGTGGGTGGCGGTACATTTACCCAACCCTTGTTCAGCACCGATCAGGCTAATGGGTCTGGTTACTTAAAGTTAGTCGGTTTCAATGCAGATGGCACGCCTAAGACTGAGTCGGTTACGTCAAACCTGGCTATACGTGGTCAGATAACTGTACCTGGTTTTGGAAACGTAATTCTATATACCAAATACACCGGCGATATCAATAACTATGGGGTACCGTTGATTAAGCTACAGCAGATCACTTATGCTCCTTATGGTAACCTAAGTGGTTATTTTGAGCGCTTGCTGCCTGGCAATTCGCCAACCAATACTACTTCTTACCTTGATTTTGTTACGGCCAAGCCCTACACGTTTTTTACCGACTGGTTGGGTAATAATGACGCCCTGCTGTATGCTATCACCGGCGGCGCAGATCCCAACCTTAGACTGACTGATAAAGCCCTGTTTTCGCAATTGTATAACCTGTCTATTACCCAACTGACCAAAAGTGGTCAAAAAGGTGCGGTAGCTACCATTCCGGATGTTGTCGCGGTGCCTTATTTTACCACCGTAACAGTTGGCGCTATTTTAGCCGGTGTACAAAAGGTAAACCCGGCAGCGAAGGCTTTGTATGTTAACGCGCTTAATGCGGATGGTTCTCATTCGGCAAGGATAGCTACCGCGGCAGATCTTATCATTCTTAGCTTTCCAACCAGTATGATGGGGCAGCCAGTTGCCGCGGCCGGGAACCTGCCTTATGGCTTAACGCCACTTACCCCTATTGAGGATAAATATGTGCTTGACCAGGGCGAAGTAGCGCTTACTCAGGATTATGTGAATGCCTACAATGCAACCATTAAGTCTGTGGCCTCATCAAAAGGCCTGGCCATTTTTGATGCCTATGCCTTTTTGAACGATGTAAAAGCCCATGGCCTGGTAGTTGACGGCGTGAACCTGAGCTCTGCCTTTATCAGTGGCGGTATATTTTCATTGGATGGGATACACCTCACTCCACGTGGTTATGCCGTTGTGGCCAATGAATTTATTAAAGCTATTAATAAACAATACAACGCGTCTATACCGCTGGCTAATGTTTCCAGCTACAGGGGAGTTAAATTCCCTGGTGATAATACTAAATAACTATTACTGATCTTACGTAAGCCGTTCTCTGCAAAGAGAACGGCTTTTTTGTTTGCTTCTGACTGTTCAGCCGAAGTAATCTTCTCCTGAAGATAAAGGCTCTTTTATCTCGCATAGTCGACTCACCCGGTCTACGCTTCGCTGGACCACCCTCTTCGCCTGTGGCGGAAAGAGGGGCTTTGCACATCATAAAAATGCGTCATTGAGGTACGAAGCAATCTCTACGCAGGCAGATCGAGCTTTTATGGTTGCCCTGTACAGCATAGAGATTATTAATNNTGTGTTTGTTTTTATTGGTATTAATGAGCTCCCTCCGGTGGGTTATCTTCGTACCTCGCAATGACGTTTGCAGAAAAGCGATGTCGGGGTGAGTCGATCTCTGCGACTTGACTTTAACCCTATAGGTTTACCAATTGTCTATTGAAAGGATTATTGCCCCCTCAACCCATATTGACTTATTATTTCTGATACTTTGTGTTTAACTAAAAAATAAACTGTGAGTTAAGCGTATCAGGAAAAATATTTTTCATTAATATTCATAATATGCTTATTGTGATGATACCCTACAAAAGCACTACAATGCTTGTTATTGAAGCGTATTGTGCTGTTTTTAAGCTAATTATAATAAAATATTACACTAGATTTACTTTTATAAAACATACCCTGAATTACTTATTACTATAACTATTGATATCATCATTTGATATTTATACGCCTACAAACGCCTGTTGGGCAGGTGCCTTTTTGTTGAAAAAAGATAACAAACCAATCATAAATACATATTAACCACTTAACTATTAACTTATGAAATTAAATTTTAACTCTTTTCTGCTCTTCGTGGTGTGCTCGGTATTATTTGCCTTATCATCGTGTAAAAAGGATAACCGGGCCGATTTTGCGCCTGTAAACAACAACGATGCCTCGCAAGGCAAACAAGGCACTAACGCGGTAACTGCTGCCACATTTAAAGTAGTAGCCTATTTACCCAGTTGGGAGGGCGATGTAAATGCCATTCAGTACAGTAAAATAACCCATATTATTTATGCCTTCATTTCGCCTACAACCAGCGGGGGCTTAACTTCCATCGATAATCCCGGCAAATTGGCCAGTATGACCACACTAGCACATAATAACAATGTAAAGGCGCTTATTGCCGTTGGCGGTGGTGGTGGCGGCGACGCTTTTCATACCATAGTAGCAAGCTCCAGCTTACGCACCGCATTTGTTAATACGATGGTTAACTATGTAAATCAGAATAATTTGGATGGCGTGGATATCGACTGGGAATTCCCATCGGCTGGAACCGAAGCCAATAACTTTGCTTTGATGATGCAGTCGCTAGCTAATGCCATGCACGGCATTGGTAAATTAGCAACGGCGGCTGTTATTTCAACCGGGGCTACTTATGTAACAAGCACCACCATGACTTCGGTTGACTGGTTAAATATTATGGATTATGATGATAATAACTTCCAGCATTCTACCTATCAATCAGCAGTTGACTGTCTGAATTACTGGAGCGGCCGCGGTTTAGCGCTTGAAAAAACCGTTTTGGGTGTGCCTTTTTACGCACGCGACAATAGGGGCGATTACATCACCAAAAACTATAATGATGTATTGGCCCTTGGCGGTAGTCCAAATTCAGATACTTTTCAAAACTATGGTTATAACGGCATCCCAACCATTACCAACAAAACCAATTTGTCTTTTGACCGTGGAATTGCCGGTATGATGATATGGGAACTGGCCGGCGATGCTACAGGAGCAAACTCATTGCTTTCAACCATTCATAATGTGATCGTAGCGCATGGAGGTACCACACCTCCAACGGGTACTAATCCACCAATAGGTACTGTAATATCCCTCAAGGGCTTTAATAACCTTTATGTAAGCGGCGAAAATGGCACACAGGCTATGAACTGTAACCGCGCCACAGCCGGCGACTGGGAGCACTTTACAGTGATTGACGCGGGCGGAGGTAAAATCTCCTTGCGCAGCATGGGTAAATATGTATCCTCAGAAAACGGAACCATGGCCATCACCTGTAACCGTGCCACAGCCAGCGATTGGGAAAAATTTGACTGGATAGTCGCAGCCGATGGCAAAGTAACCTTGCGGGGTAATAATGGCAAATTCGTCAGCAGCGAAAACGGTACCCAGGCTATGACTTGTACCCGTGCTACCGCTTCCGGATGGGAAGCCTTTACCGTAGGTAATTAATCAAATGACTAATAATTAATACCGGCGACTCACCGCCGGTATTAATTAACCATATCTAACTAACCAATAATCTATTCATTTATGAAAACAAAGTTTAACTCGTTCCTGCTGCTTTGTGTGGCGGCGGTGCTTCTGGCACTTTCTTCTTGTCGAAAAGACAACAATTTATCACCCTCTGCTCCAACGCCTATACCTGATGCGCCTAACAGGCCACTGGGTTCTTCGGCCATTCCCGCAGGCTTTAAGGTAGTGGGCTACATACCCAGCTGGGCCGGTGATCTTAATCAAATTCAGTATACTAAACTTACCCACCTTATTTATGCGTTTGTATTACCAACCAACTCAGGCGGGCTTACCTCTATAGATGGAGGAAGATTATCGACCCTGGTAGCAAAGGCTCATGCTAATGGCGTAAAGGTATCTATAGCTGTAGGCGGATGGAATAATGGTAACGATAGTGCATTTGAAGCGATGGCTGCCAATTCTGGCTCACGTACAACATTCACCAACAACATTGTAGGTGTAGTAAACCAGTATGGGCTGGATGGTGTTGACATTGACTGGGAGTATCCGGATAATGGAGCTTCATCAAATAACTATGCAGCTTTAATGCAACTGTTAAGCACCACTTTGCATAATCAGGGTAAACTGCTATCCTCTGCTGTTGTGTCAGACGGTGGTTCATCGATACCTGCAAGCGTTTTTGGTTATGTTGATTTTTTAAACCTGATGGCCTATGATGGCGGAGGTTCAAACCACTCGCCATATTCATTGGCTCAAACTTCATTAAATTACTGGATAGGGAGAGGCTTACCAAAAGCAAAAGCCATATTGGGCGTACCTTTTTATGGCCGGGAGCCATATACCTCCTATGCTGATATCCTTGCCGGCGGCGGTAGCCCTAACTCTGATACCTGGAATGGTATAGGTTATAACGGTATCCCCACTATTAAAAGCAAAACAACACTGGCTGTTAACCAGGGTGGAGGTATCATGATCTGGGAATTATCTCAGGATGCCATCGGTGCCAATTCATTGCTTTCGGCTATTTATGATCAGCTGGGCGGTACAACACCTCCAACGGGCAGCAATCCGCCAATTGGTACCGTAATATCACTAAAAGGCTTTAACGGTATGTATGTGAGCGGCGAAAATGGTACGCAGGCCATGACCTGCACCCATGCTACCGCCGGCGATACTGAACATTTTACCGTAATTGATGCAGGCGGCGGCAAAATCTCCCTGCGCAGCAAAGCCAAATTCGTATCCTCAGAAAACGGTACCCAGGCCATTACCTGTAACCGCGCTACGGCCAGCGATTGGGAAAAATTCGACTGGATAGTTGCAGCTGATGGTAAAGTAACCCTGCGTGGAAATAACGGCAAATTTATCAGCAGCGAAAACGGTACGCAGGCGATGACCTGTAACCGTGCTACAGCCTCGGGATGGGAAGCCTTTACAGTAGGTAACTAAACCATCTCGTATATTAATTCTAAATTGAATGCCTGGTTTCGGAGCCAGGCATTTTTTTTGTGATCAGAATTTATCTTTCATGCCCAGCAAACCCCAGATGCCCCCGCTATGGATGGCCAGAATCCTGCTGCCGGGTTCAAAATGCCCTTTGCCAATGAGGTCATAAAGCGCATGCATCATTTTACCGGTATACACGGGTTCGATCACGATACCGGTAGTGGCTACAAATTCTTTTATAAAACCAATCAGTTGGGCGTCTGCCTTGCCATAACCACCAAAGTGATAATCGGTGTGGAGGTCATAATCTGCAGGAGTGGTCAGGAACCTATTGATCTCCTCACGGATAAAACTGCCGTTCTTGAAAACAGGTACCGCGTTAAACCGGGTTTTAAGCTGATGAATATTCAATCCATTGATAATACCCGCTGCCGTAGTACCTGTACCACAGGCGCAAAAAATATGGTCATAAGTTTCTGTAAGCTCATCAACCAGTTCGCTACAGCCTTGGGCGGCCTCAAGTGATGCTCCGCCTTCATCAATAAAAAAGGCGTCGGTATCATCACCAAAATGTTGAGTGAACAAAGAGGCTTTATCGCGATAGCTGTCACGGTCAGTAAATATTAGTTGCATACCGTGTAGCTTGCATAAAAACAGGGTATCGTTATTTACCTGTTCGCCCCGTACTATACCGGTAGCTTTAAACCCGAATTTTGCAGCGGCGGCCGCAGTAGCCAGTAAGTGATTGGAGTAAGCGCCGCCAAAAGTTACCAGGTGGTTTTTGCCCTGGCTCTGCGCGGTTTTTAGTAGGTATTTTAATTTACGCCATTTGTTGCCCGATATCATGGGGTGTATGAGGTCGTCGCGTTTCAGAAAAACTTTTACGCCGTGCTCATCAAACAGCGGGTTGCTGATAGGTTGAACCGGGCTAAAAATTTCAAGATCGATATCCATATTTAGTATCTTTTTAGTATCAAGTAGTTAGTATCAAGTATCAAGACATTTTCTTTACCAGTTCATGTGTCTGAGCCAGTTCAAGGGTCTACATTTGAACTTTATTTTTAGATGAGCGTCGACGCTCATCTGTTTGGTATTTAAGCGTGGACGCTTAAATATGAGATATTTAAAAGTCGTGATACTTGATACTAACTACTTGATACCAATTATCAAATATCGGGATTTTCTGGTAAGGTATACCAAAGCCGCTAATAGTCGTGATACTTGATACTAACTACTTGATACTATATAGTACAATAAAAAACGATTACTTTTGCCCTCAAATGGCAGACGATACCGAGCTTATAGAGCAGGAAGAACAGGACTTATTTGAGCACTTACGCATTGTGGTTGACAAAGGGCAATCCCTGCTGCGTATTGATAAATTTTTGATGCACCGGGTGGAGAATGCCTCGCGCAACCGCATCCAGAATGCTATTGAGCTGGAAAATGTGCTGGTGAATGATAAGCCCATCAAATCGAGCTACCGGGTAAAACCGCTTGACGTGATCTCGGTAGTATTACCACATCCACCCCGCGATACCGAAGTTTATCCCGAGAATATCCCCATCAATATTGTTTACGAAGACGATGATGTGCTGGTGGTTGATAAAGCCGCAGGCATGGTGGTGCACCCGGGTTATAATAATTATACCGGTACCCTGGTTAACGCATTGGTTTACCATTTTCAGCAACTGCCAACCTTGCCGGGCAACGATGGAAGGCCGGGCCTGGTTCACCGTATTGATAAAGATACTTCGGGCTTATTGCTCATCAGCAAGAACGAGCGCTCCATGAACTGGCTGGCTAAGCAATTCTTTGATCACACCATTACCCGTAAATATATAGCGTTGGCCTGGGGCGACCTGGAACAAGATGGCACCGTAACGGGCTATATTGGCCGGAGTGTGACCGATAGGCGGGTGATGTCGATATATGATGACCCTGAAAAAGGAAAGTGGTCTGTAACTCATTATAGGGTGCTGGAGCGCATGGGCTATGTTACGCTGATCGAATGTCAGCTGGAAACAGGTCGTACCCACCAGATCAGGGCGCACATGAAGCATATTGGTCACCCGCTGTTCAGTGATGCTACATACGGAGGCGACAAGATCTTGAAAGGTACCGTATTCAGCAAATACAAACAGTTTGTTGAAAATTGTTTTGAGCTGATGCCGAGGCAGGCCCTGCACGCGCAAACACTGGGCTTTTTACACCCAACATTAAAAAAACAGATCGCCTTTGAATCGCCTCTGCCGCCCGATTTTGAAAGTGTACTGCAAAAATGGCGTAAATATACAGCTACAGATATGAGACATGAGATATGAGACGTTAGACAATAAATACTATCCACATGAACTAAAAAATAAAAGATGTATCAAAATCTCAAATCTAATATCTCACATCTCATATCTACCTTACAATGATACCCGTTTTAATCAATTTTAATGGAGATATAGTCCCGGCAGCCAGCCAGCTGCTTACCATAGCCAACCGCGCTTTTAAATATGGTGATGGCTTGTTTGAAAGTATGCGCTTAATGAAGGGGCAACTCAAATTTGCCGACCAGCATGCCGACCGCCTGCAGCGGGGGATGAAAGCGCTTAAAATTGACGGCTATTCGCAAATGGATGCCTGGTTTTTGAAGGATATTTCAGAAGAACTGGCTAAACGGAGTAAGGTAAAACATGGCCGCCTGCGCCTGACCGTTTACCGTGATGCAGAAGGCTTGTATACCCCTTCGCAAAATAAAATGGGTTATTGCCTGGAGCTTACTGCATCCGAAGAACCTCGTTATTTTCTGAACGAAAAGGGGCTCATTATGGATGTGTTTACCGAACTGCCCAAACCTTCAAACTACTTATCCAACATCAAAACCTGTAATTCGCTTATTTATGTGATGGCGGGCATCTATAAAACCCAGAATAAGCTGGACGATGTGTTTTTGCTCAACCAAAACGGTTTTCTGTGCGAAGCCAGCAGCTCCAATATATTTGTCTATTATCAGAATCATTTATATACCCCTGCTTTAAGCGAAGGCTGTGTAGAAGGCGTGATGCGCCAGGTAGTGATCAAACTGGCGCAGGAAAATAAGATTGAGGTTACTGAAGCCCAGATAAATCCCGATATTTTATACGAGGCCGATGAGGTGTTTTTAACCAATGCCACCCGCGGTATCCAAACCGTAATGGGCTTTGGCGTACGACGCTATTTTAACCGCATCAGCAAAGTGCTGATGGATGAGTTGAATAAGCTGTAGGGTAATAGCAAACGTTAAAAAAATAGCGCGTCATTGCGAGCGTAGCGTGGCAATCCCCGATGTGCAGAGCCGCTCTGTATAGTTAGGGATTGCCACGCTACGCTCGCAATGACGTGGAGGAAACTTATAACTCAGAACCTACCGGCGCTTTTATCGCCGTCAGAATACCATCCCAAAGGGCAATGCGGGTTTGCAGGGCCTCTTTTACGGCTTCAGTTGCTTCCTGCCATTTGCTATCGTCGTTGCCGCATAATTCGGCGGTCATTTGGTAGGCTAATTGGGAATGATGATCACCATCTACCTCAATATGACGTTCCAGGTAGTAAAGTAAAATATCAACCTTGCCAGGCAATTGCTGGCTAAGCTCTTTTACAATACTCACAAACATATCCGGGATCAGATCCTCACGACCAAAGGTAAACACCGCGGCCTGCACATGATTTTTAGGACTGTCGATCACTTCAAAAGTATGTTGTACAAAATTACGTGCCGCTACCGGGATATCGGCAATGATCAGCGCTTCGTCAATGTGTTTGCCAAAATTAAGTTCATTGAATAGGTTGTTGATGGCAACAGCCTCGCTGCCGGCTTGCTGCATGGCACGCAGGTACAGCTCAAAATGACTGGTACGGTTACCAGCTTCGTCTATATCGCTTTCTTCGCCGGTAACAATTTCGTTGATCAGGTAACGGGTGTTGGAGTTACCGGTAGGCATCCATGGCGTAATCGTACAAGTAAGTTTTTGTTGCAACGATTTTAACAGCGACATAAAATCCCACACCGCAAATACATGATGATCCATAAAAACGGTAAGCTCCTCTAAGGAGTTGATGTTTTTATAAAGTTCGTGCTGTATCAGTTGCTCACGTAAAGGCTGGATCTCGGATTTAAGCAGTGTAATTCTGTCGCTGTAATTGGCCATGGGGAATAAATTTGTGGCCGCAAAAATAGCAAACATGGTGATTATTAATGAAGTGTTTATTTTATTTTGACTTTGGGTTGATAGGGTAAGGGATGCTGATATTGCGTAAGTTGAGCACCTACGGAGCTCATTCGCTGATGTTGCGGTTTCTACAAAGCTTTTGTTCCTCCGGAACAGGAATGAATAATGTGATAACCTAAAGAGAGTAAAGCTTTGTGTAAAAAAAACGTTTGTTCCTACTGAGTTATAGAATCCGGTGACTATGTAGGTGAAATGACGCTGTTAAGAGAATGAAGCTTACCAAATTTAAAAAAATTCGTAAGTTTTTGTATGTGGAGAGTTAACACGTCATGGGTAGCACGAGCTATATTGATACCCCGTAGGGGTTAAAGCTTTGTAGAAAAATAGTATAATTGATTTTTGCTCCATCGGAGCAAAACTTAGCCGTTATTCTGGTAATTTGAAAATATATTGCTCTTCAAACGCTATATCAAAGCTTTTCAAGAGCTGCTGATATTCGTCGATAAATGTCTTCTTTTGGTGATGCTCCTGCTGGGTTAATATATAGTTCACTACCTTGTCTACCTGCGATTGGCTGTGGCTAAAAGCACCATATCCTTCCTGCCATTGGAATTTGCCTCGGGTTAATTTTTCTTTGTTGATCCATTCAGACGAATCACTTTTTATAATTCGTATAAGATCAGAAATAGCTTGTTTGGGATTTAATCCGATAAATAGATGCAAATGGTCAGGCATGTTGTTAATGGCTATTACTTTGTGCCCATGATTTTGAACGATAGCCGTTATATATAAACGTAAACGGTCATCCCAATCTTTGCTCAATAACGATTCGCGGTATTTAACCGCGAATACAAAGTGGATATATAGTTGAGTATAGGTGTTAGGCATAAAAAGGTTGTGCACCTCCGGAGCACAGTCAAATCTAATATTATTTCTACAAAGCTTTTGTTCATACGGAACAGATACAATTATCTATGATAAAATAACTCCGTAGGAGTTAAAGCTTTGTAAAAAACAATTCTTTTGTTCCTACAGAACAGGAATAATGATCTAATATAAAAAATAACCCCATAGGGGTTAAAGCTTTGTAGAAAAAAATAATTCGCATCTTTGCTCCGTCGGAGCAAAACTTAATCAGCTATAAAATCTACCTTCACAACCTCATCCCTCTCAAAAAGTCTTCAATACCCATGCGTTTTTTACCTTCCAATTGAATGTCGGTAAGACTGATAAAACCATCTTTAGCCGCAAATTTCAGGTAGGTTTTGTTATCAGTGAGGAAAGCCCCAGGCTGTATGGCTGGTTCTTCCGACTGCAGTTCCGAACCGTATATTTTTAAAACTTTACCGTTTAATTCTGTATAAGCCGTAGGGATAGGACTAAGCCCGCGTATCTTGTTGTAAATGTGTTGGGCTGGTTGTGCCCAATCGATCAAACAATCTTCTTTGAAGATTTTGGGTGCATGTTTCAGTTCTTCGCCGGTGAGCAGGGCCGTTTGCGGATGTTCATGATAGCGGCCGCTTTCCACCGCTTTTACGGTTTTAACCAGCAGGCCGGCACCTTTGTTCATAAGCCAGTCATGTAATGTGCCAGCTGTTTCATGACCGTTTAGAGTTACCTTTTCGGTAAACAGCACGTCGCCGGTATCAATTTCATGTTTCAGGAAAAAGGTAGTAGCGCCGCTTTCTTTTTCGCCGTTGATCAGCACCCAGTTAATAGGGGCGGCGCCGCGGTATTGTGGTAAAAGTGAAGCATGTAAATTGATGGTACCCTTTGGCGGCATGGCCCAAACTACTTCGGGCAGCATACGGAATGCTACAACTACCTGCAGATCGGCGTGCAGCGCTTTCAGTTCGGCCAAAAACTCCGGATTTTTTAGCTTTTCGGGCTGCAGCACTTTCAGCCCGTTGGCTACCGCGTATTGTTTCACTGCCGATTCGCTTACCTTTTGCCCGCGACCAGCTGGTTTATCAGGAGCGGTAACCACACCTACAATGTCGCTACCTGCTTTAATCAGTGCATCTAATGATGCAACGGCAAACTCGGGGGTACCCATAAATACAATTCTCATGCTATTCCTTTTTGTATCGTTATTGGTATCAAGTAGCTAGTATCATTTTGGATATCAAGTAGCTAGTGTCAAGTATCAAGATTTTGTTTTTATGAAACGTTCTTTTAAAAGTCATGATACTTGATACTAGCTACTTGATACTAATCCCAGCTACTTGATACTATCATCTTACTCGTATAATAAATATTTGCGCCTTACGGTTTTAAACTTATTTAAGCCGGGCTCCCAGCTTTTGCGGATCTCTTCCTCCGTTTTGCCTGCTTCAATCTGTTTCCTTAATTCGGGAGTGCCGGCAAGTTTGGTAAAGTAGGCGTTAAAGAAATGTGCTTTATCCGGAAAAGCTTTATATAGCTCCATCAGTAAAGACAGATCAAGACGACCCTTCTTCCGGATCATATCCGTACTCTGGCCTTTCAGATCCACACCAAAACATTCCTTGTCTTTCTGCGGCGGATCTTCACTCATACCCTGGATACTCACCGGGGTGAATGAAAAGGCGTATTTTCCTTTTAACGATGGATGACCTACCTCCAGGAAAGGGAAAAACGTACCGCGCCCCAGGCTTAGGGTTGTACCCTCAAATAAGCAAACGCTTGGGTACAGAATAATGGATTGATCGGTATTTAAATTGGGCGAGGGGTTTACCGGTAATTTGTAAGGTAAAGAATGTTTGTAGTTGGCCACCTTGATGATCTTTAACTTACACTTCAGGCCATCTTTTAACCAGCCCTCGCCGTTGATCATTTGGGCGTATTCGCCAATGGTCATACCATGGCTAATAGGGATAGGGTGCATGGCTACAAAGGCACGGGGCACATTGGCGGTATCCAATATCGGGCCGTCAATCAGGTAGCCGTTTGGATTGGGCCTGTCCAGTATCATGAGCTCGATATTATTTTCAGCACAAGCCTCCATCACGTAATGCAGGGTTGATATATAAGTGTAAAAACGAACGCCAACATCCTGAACATCAAATATCATCAGATCGAGGCCCTTAAGATCCTCGGAGGTGGGTTTATAGTGTTTATTACCATACAGGGATATTACAGGCAAACCGGTTTTAGTATCTACAGCATCATTTACACTGGCGCCGTTACTGGCATTACCCCTGAAGCCATGCTCGGGTCCAAATATTTTTTTTATGGTGATACCGGCATGCAACAAGCTATCCACACTGGGCTTTAGATTTTTGCCAATAACAGAAGTTTGATTTACCACCATCCCAATATTTTTTCCCTTAAGATAGTTAATATACAGCGGAATTTGATCGGCACCGGTGATTATTCCGGGGATTATTTTTTCGTCCGAATTGATTTTTGATGAGTCGCAATTGGTGCAAACAGCCGGACTACCGCATGCTGTACTTGCCCATAAAACCGTAATAAAAGCACATTGCAAAAAAATACGTGTTCTTAGCATAAAATATTATGGTTAAACAATTTTTAAAGTAGCAGGTTTAGTAGCAAAACCGCATATTTGCGAAGGTACAAAAAATCATTCTGCATTGAGTTTCGCCTCTTTTATATCAGCCCGGATAACATTTAAGTCAAAACGCACCTTTTCAAAACTGATTGTGCGCATTGCCATTATAGGTATTATGCTGGGTTTGGGGGTGATGATACTTTCGCTGGCCATTGTAAAAGGCTTTAAGCGCGAGATCCGTGAAAAAATCCGTGGCTTTGCCGGTGACATCCGGGTAGTGAAATTTGATCTGAACAGCTCCTACGAAAGCTCCCCTTTCATGGCCGATAGCAAATTTGAGGGCCGGGCGATGAAAAGTCCGCTAATCACCCGGGTAATGCCCTTTGCCACCAAACCAGGTATTATTAAAGCGAATAATGAGATAGAAGGCGTAGTGCTGAAAGGGGTTGATAAAAACTACGACTGGAGCTATTTTAAAAAGACCATGGTGGCTGGCGATGTGATCAACTTTACCGATTCGGTAGAAGCGCAAAAGGAGATCATGCTATCCCAAACCACGGCCGATCGCCTAAAATTAAAAGTAGGGGATAAGCTGTTGATGTATTTTGTGCAGGAACCGCTGCGTAAGCGCCAGTTTAAAATAAAGGGGATATTTAGTATCGGGGTGGAAGAGGTAGATAAAACCTTTGTGATAGGCTCGCTATCCTTGATCAACCGGCTTAATAACTGGAAACCAGGCGAAATTGGGGAGTATGAATTACACATATCGGATTTTGACCGGGTAGACTATGCCGCCAATAGGCTCGATGAGATTCTGCCGGTAAAATTACGCTCATACACAGTAGGTGAGGATTATCCCGCCATATTTGAATGGCTTAACCTGCTCGATGTAAACTCTGTAGTGATGCTGGTGCTAATGGTGATAGTAGCGGTGATCAATATGATATCGGCATTGCTCATCATGATCCTGGAGCGTACCTCCATGATTGGTATGTTTAAGGCCATGGGCGCCACCAATTGGAACATACAAAAGGTGTTTTTATTTAACGCCACCTATCTTATTGGCTTAGGATTACTGCTGGGTAACGCACTGGGGCTGGGCTTAGGTTTCTTTCAGCAACAAACTCATTTTTTTAAGCTCGACCAGGCATCTTATTACATGACCTTTGTGCCTGTAGAATTTAATTTCTCCGATATCATATTACTGAATTTAGGCACGCTGGTTATTTGCCTGCTGGTGCTCATCATCCCATCCATGCTGGTTAGCAAAATATCGCCGGTAAAAGCTATTAGGTTTAAATAAAGATACTTGATACTATTCTATCTTTTCCTGGTCGTAAAATTGAGTTTCAAATTCAAACCTGCCGAACCGAACTGGATCTGTTGGGAGCCGAGACCATCAAGCGGGTATTTTAAAAACGGCTCAAGAATTAAACGGTTGCCTTTACCTACCGGATAGCCAATACCAAAGGAAACGTTAAGGGTTTTGGCAAAATAGAAACTGTTAAAGCTTTTACGGGTTACATCATCGGTTGTTTGTGTAGAAGACCCTGCTGATGAATAACCGTAAACGGAGGTATAGGCTTCGTTGATAAATGTACCTGAACTTAAACCAGCCGAAACATAGGCATCAGTTTTTTGTGGGTTAAATTCATATTTGATATTTATCGGTATATCCAGACCAATTAAGTTGGCATTGTAATTTTTAAGAACCGGGAAAGATGCGTTCGCAGCAAACAAACTCTCCTTATCATACGGGGCTAAAGCTTGCGGGGTCCTTGCCAGGGCATCCAGATTAGAGCTTGGCGGTGGCCCTCCATTATAACTCAATGTATTTTGGGCCAGCATTAAACCTGTTGATAATTTTAAGTTTTTACTTAGCTTAATATCAGATGTAACACCTGCGCCGGCATTTACCTGGTTGCTGCTACCTTTGGCATAGTTAAAGAAGGTTGCTGCATATACACCAAAACGTACTTTTTTATCTTCCACAGATTCCTGTTTGTTTTTTTGTGGTTGTTGCGCCTGTTCGCTGGCAAACAATGCCTCCATAGAGTTTTTAGGAGTTTTTGCGGGTTGTTTTGGCAACATAATTGAACCGCCTGTGGTAGCAGCCGGTGCCGTAACAGGGGGGTGCTGTGTATTGGTTTTAGCCATTACGGCTTTAGTGCTATCAACCGGTCTGGTTTTTTTAGCAGGTTCGGTAACAGTGGTATTGGAACTTTTTGCAGCGGCAACATATTGCTGCGCATTTGCTTTGGCGATAATATTTTTGGTGCTGTCTGTAGCCGGTTTGGCTTTGATAACAGGAGTAGTTTGTGTATTAGCAAGAACCTGGGTAGCCGGACTTACATTAGTTTTGGCATAAACAGGGGGCTGGGTTGTTGTTGTACCCGGCACAGCAGGAACAGCGATGGGCTTATTAGGCGTCGCTGCCTGGATAATAGGCTTTTTTGTACTGGCCAAAGGGGCTGCTGCACCGGTGTCAGGAGCATTATTTTTAATGACCGGATTTGGTGTGGCGGCCAGTATTGTAGCGCTATCGGTGGTTATGGATTGTTCTGTATGTTTTTTTACTGGTTTTAAAGCCAGCGTATTTGTCTGTTGTTTTTTACCGGTTATCCAAAGGCCGATGCTTAAAAATAACAGTAAAGCCGCGGCCGTGCTTGCCCACCACAGCCAGGCAACCGGACGTTTCTTTTCCGTTTCAGGAAAATTTTTCCTGAGCAATAACCAGCCTTCATCAGCAGAAGGAAATGAGGTGTCGTCAAAATTATCAAACACCTCCCTGATGCGGTTGCTTAAGTCGTTATCCAACTGCTCATCCATGGTTTTGTGTCTCTTTCCTTAACATTTTTCTTAATCTTTCTTTTGCCCGACTCAGGTAAACTCTTGATGAGCTTACCGGAATAGTGAGCATGTTTGCAATTTCGTCGTGATTATATCCGTCTATCTCGTATAAATTGAAGATGGTAAGCTGAATTGCAGGCAGCTCATTCATCAGTTTTAAAATATCCTGCACATTTAAATTATCAACTGTGCCCATATTGCTGCTTAAGGGAGCAGCGTTATCCAAATCAACATTAAGCTGAAATTTAAGATCCTTGCGCCGGCGGTCAATCGCAGTATTAACCACAATAGTGCGTAACCAGGCTTTAAAAGGTTTATCAATGTTATAACTGTGTATGGCATTAAAAACCTTTATAAAAGCATCATTTACAGCCTCCAATGCATCATCCCTGTTTAAACTATAGCGCAAACTTATACCCATGGCGTAGCCATAGAATAGCTTATACAGCATTTCCTGGTACTTTAAGCTGCCTGTTTTGCATTGGCTGATGATCTCTTCTTCAGTAATGCGAGGGGGTGAATGCATTAAGTGTATTTAATTCCGCGTATAAAATTACTGTTGATTTATAATCCTTACGTAGCTAAGGATCATATTGATACAAATAAAAATAACAATTTTTTAAATGACCAATTTTTGTTTTAACCGCTTATACATAAAAGATCAGCAGTTTTGTATTACTGCCGATCTTTTAATTTCATAGGTAGGTGGTTAATGATAAAAAGCTGCCACTATAAAAGCGACAGCCCTGGAAATTAAAACAATAATTAATTTGAAGTCTTTTTAAAATCGTACCGAAGTACAGAATCCTGTACACTATTAGCTCGTTGCATGATCAGGTTTGTATTATCATAAATGTATTGATAAATACCAACCAAGTGTATTTTTGCTTGTGGTCCGGCTTTATAGGTGCTATCTAAAAACTGGATATAACTACCATTATAGCTAAACAGCCCTTTGCTGCCTGCGTGTACTGTGAGTGTATCACCTGTCACTTTAAAATTATTTGGCGTAGTTAGCGTGATCACTAAAGAGGCTTTTTTTACAGTGTCATAAGTAGAACTTCCTGATTTTTTTACCAAAAGTTTACCAGTCCCAGTAAAAGTACCCAACGGAGCAGGAATAGTTATAGGGTCTGACTTTGTTGTACAGGCCTCAACTAATATTACTAATACTAAAAGGGGTAACAGGAAAAATAAATTTCGCTTCATAATCTTCATCTTTTTTTAAACATTACGTGAGTATTTATTTAAACGCTACAACAGGGGTGAAAAAAATTACAATTTTTTTGCCTCGTCCCAAAATATATCCATCTCGGCCAGGCTCATGTCCTGTAATTGTTTTCCGTTCTCTTTGGCTTTAAGTTCCAGGTACTGAAAACGTTTGATAAATTTTTTGTTTGTTTTTTCAAGCGCGTTCTCCGGGTTGATATTGATAAAACGGGCATAATTGATGAGGGAGAATAACAGGTCGCCAAATTCGCCTTCGGCTTTTTCATGGTCGATGGTGCTTTCATCTTCGGCGTTAAATTCGTTCCGGAATTCCTGCATTTCTTCTTCCACCTTGGCCCATACCTGGCTTTTCTCTTCCCAGTCGAAACCTACACCTCGTGCTTTTTCCTGTATCCGTGATGCTTTTACCAATGCAGGTAAGGAGGCGGGTACCCCGCCGAGTACAGATTTGTTGCCTTCCTTTAGTTTGATCTGTTCCCAGTTGCGTTTCACATCTTCTTCGTTTTGTACTTCTACGTCGCCATAAATATGCGGGTGCCGGTTGATCAGCTTTTCGCACACGCTGTTGAGCACATCGGTAATGGTGAAATCATTGGTTTCCGATGCTATTTTGGCGTAAAAAACCAGGTGAAGCATAATATCGCCCAGTTCTTTTTTTATTTCGGGCATATCGGCGCTTAAAATGGCATCGCTCAGCTCATAGGTTTCTTCGATAGTGAGGTGCCGCAGGCTTTCCAGTGTTTGTTTTTTATCCCATGGACAGTTGGCCCTCAGATCGTCCATAATATGGAGCAGGCGTTCAAATCCGGTAGCAGGGGTATTAGCGGTAGCTGGTGCTTGTAGCGGCATGTGTTTTTGTTTTAATGCTGCAAAGATAGGGGAAAGTATTGAGTGTTGAGTCTTAAGTCAAAAGGGGCAGAATTAATAAAAGATCATTTATCAATGAGTATAAAAGTTGTTTTAACTTAGTATTTAGGGCTTAGGACTCAGAACTTAAGACTCAAAACTTTCCTTCCTTCACCGCGCGCAGCATTTCGCGTTTGCCGGCGGCACCAGGCACTTTTTCTATTGTAAATCCCAGGCTTTTAAGCATTCTTTTCAGGTTGCCGGTAATGGCATAGGTAACAAACACGCCGCCGGGTTTTAAAAAGCTGGTTACATGGCTTATGGCCGGGAGTTCCCACATTTCGGGTTGGTGTACGGCTGCAAAAGCGTCGAAGTATATGATGTCGAATTGCTGATCGGTTTCAAGCTCCATGAGCTTGCAATGGGCTATTTGCAATTGAGTATCAGCATCGATACTTACCTCATTTTTTAAAGCATCCGGGTAATGTTGCAGATAGCTGGTCCATAATTCGGCAGGGATATATTGCTCGTAGCCGGTTTGAGCCATCATATCCGTACTGAGCGGATAGGCTTCGATGCCAGTATATTGAAGTTTTATTTGATGACGGGTGCAGTAATCCGAACTCAGTAAAAAATTAAGCCCGGTGCCAAAGCCAACTTCCAGTATGCTAGCTTTCTGGGCATCGTTTTGAGCTAAAAAATAATCCAGACCGGCATTTACAAATACATGCAAACTCTCCTGTAACGCTCCATGCCGCGAGTGGTAATGCTCGCCCACCTGTGCGTTATAGATGGTCTTGGAACCATCGGCCGTGGTTACTATTTTTAGTTCATGGTTCATAGTTGATAGATCATGGTTCATAGTTTTGAGTGTCAAAAATCATGAAAGCGTGTTAGCTATGATCTATGAACCATTAACTATGAACATTCTCTGCAAACTCCACAATCACTTCACCCAGGTCATAAACGGGTACTTGTTTTATTTTGGCGGCTACAATGCTGGCTGCTGCTGCAGAGCGGTAACCTGCGGCGCAATGTATCACAATAGCTTTATCGGTTGGTATTTCGTTGATGCGTTCGCGAAGCTCAGGCAGGGGTATGGTGATGGAATCTTTAAATACTTTACCATCATTTACCTCGCCGCGATTGCGTACATCGATAATATGATAGTTGTTGGGCTTGGTCCTGAAATCGTCCAGGTCAAGTGCTACTGATATTTCGGTAGCGTTGGCTGGTGATAACAGTGCTGCTTTGATGTTTTTTTCGTAACCTATTTTGGCGGCTTTTTTGATGAGGATGTTCAAACTCTCCTCGCTTTCGGCGATCAAGTAAAAGGTTTCATTAGGGCTTAGTATCGAACCCAGCCAGGTTTCAAATTTTTCGCCATCTTGTAGATTAATAGCGCCTTTAAGATGACCGTTTCTGAATTGTTGTTTGGGGCGTGCGTCAATCACCAATACCTCTTTTTCAAGCGGTGATTCGGCGCTGATCCTGGCTATGGTATCAACACTTTGCTGAAACAATGGCGCGCCTGTTTTATTCAGATCCACATCATAGCCAAAATATTTGGGCATAAAGGGCTGATCGGTGGTGAGGGTTTTAACAAAAGTCATTTCGTCCATCAGTTGCAGGGCGTAGTTTTCACGCAGCTCGCGGCCAATGGTACTTTCCAGGTCGGGACTCATATTTTTGCCGCATAACGAGCCAGGGCCGTGTGCCGGATAAACCACCACGCTTTTAGGCAATGTCATCAATTTATGGCGGGTGNNTGCTCAGGTACATTTGTTTGGCCAGCTCCTCTTTTTTGGCGGTAATGTTACCCACGTTCTCGCGCAGATCGGGCCTGCCCACATCACCTACAAATAAGGTGTCGCCGGTGAAAATGGCTGTATCCTTGCCTTTTTCGTCTTCCAGTAAGATACAAATAGAATCGGGTGAGTGACCGGGGGTATTGATGGCTTTCAGCTTGATATCGTTTAACTGTATCAGATCGCCATCATCAAAAGTTTCATGCGGATAGGTGGCACCGGTTAACTTACTGCAATAAATTACGGCATTGGTAGCCTGGTGAATTTCCAGGTGCGAACTTACAAAATCGGCATGTGGATGTGTTTCAATAACGCCCACAATATCGGCATCGTGCTGGCTGGCAAAGTCATAATAGGGCTGCGGGTTGCGTGCCGGATCAATAACGATCATTTTACCTGTACGGATCACGGCGTACGATGCATGCGCCAATCCTTTATCGTAGAACTGTTGAATTATCATATTATAAGCACAAAGATAAGGGTTTCGGCGGGTTGTTTTAGGGTTGAAATGTTTGCATGTTGTAAATATTAATACGATTAATACGATGGAATATGCAGTAATTCAGGTGTTTTTAGAGGCTGTTGACCCTATCATTAAACTTAAAAGCGCGGGGAAGGTGCGATTCCCTCCCCCGGGAGGGTAGGGAGGGGTTTATTCGTGATGTATGGCGTATACCCGCTCTTGGCCGCGGGAGGGCCAGTCACTTTTCCTTGATGAAAAGTAACCAAAAATCAAGTCAGCAGAGAGGCTTCTTTGCCGCACTTGGCCTTTGCCCTGCAAATCGGGCAGAACCACGGGCTGCAATTATTTGCCCCGCTTCGCCCCTCAAGCTTATACTTCTGCAAAACTTGCTATGCCCTTACAGCCGCACAGGCCACCATTGTTCTGCCCGCTTTCGTCCGAAGCTTATCTGCTGACGGAAAAAAAGAGAATGGTTGTGTTTAATCAATAAATCACTAATTAAAGAGACGTGGCAAAAACCCTATTTCCTCAATATCTTCTCCATCGCTTTCCCCTTCGCCAGTTCATCAACCAGCTTATCTAAATAACGAACCTGTTGCATCAGTTTGTCTTCGATGTCCTCCACACGATACCCGCAGATCAGGCCTGTGATCTTGGAAACATTCGGGTTAATTTGTGGTGCCCGGGCAAAGAAAGTTTCAAAATCAGTTTTATTGTCGATGAGTTGTTGCAAGGCTTGTTGATCATATCCTGTGAGCCAAAATATAATTTCATCTACCTCTTCTTTAGTGCGGCCTTTCCTTTCGACTTTTTTGATATAGAGCGGATAAACACTTGCAAAAGACATTCTGTAAACTCTTATATTATCCATGGTATTGGTTAATTAATTGCTCTGTAAAGTTACAAATCTACTTGCATTCGTTTGTAACGAACGCAGGGTTGAGCTGAACCATAAATAAAAACACGTCATTGCGAGGTACGAAGCAATCCCCTACTTACAGGGTGGACCTGCCTATTGGGGATTGCTTCGTACCTCGCAATGACGGGTGGAGAGAAGGGTTGGATGAGGCGCTAAACAAACAAAGCCCGGCTTTGACTTATAAATAAGACTTAGTACTTAAGACTAACGACTTAAGACTTACAACTCAGAACTACCAAACCTTAATCCGGTCTTTCGGTTTTTTGTACATTTTGTCGCCGGCTTGTACGTTGAAGGCTTTGTACCAGGCGTCGATATTGGTCAGTGGCGCGTTGGTACGGAATTGCTCGGGTGAGTGCGGATCGGTCAGGATGCGTTGCGCTGCCGACTCCGGGCGCTGTGCGCTGCGCCATACCTGTGCCCATGATAAAAAGAAACGCTGATCGGCAGTAAAGCCGTCGATCTTTTTATTTTCCTGGCCTTGTTTAGTTTTTTTGTAAGCTTCGTAAGCTATGTTTAAACCACCCAGGTCGGCCAGGTTTTCGCCAAGGGTTAATTTGCCGTTTACGTGCAGGGTATCAACCACGGTAAAGGCATTGTATTGATCAACCACCTGGTTGGCACGTACTTTAAATTTATCGGCATCGGTTTTTGTCCACCAGTCGCGCAGGGTGCCATCGGCATCATACTGACGGCCCTGATCATCAAAACCATGGGTCATTTCGTGGCCTATCACCGCGCCTATGCCGCCATAGTTTATCGCGTCATCAGCCTTAAAATCAAAGAAAGGGAACTGTAAAATACCGGCCGGGAAAACGATCTCGTTATTGGTTGGATTGTAGTACGCGTTAACGGTTGGTGGCGTCATACCCCAGCGGGTTTTATCAACCGGTTTGCCCAGGCGGCTCAGGTTAAAATTATAACGCCATATAGATAAGGCTTTCAGGTTAGCGGCATAATTGTTACGGTCGATAACCAGGCCATCATATGCTTCCCATTTATCAGGATAGCCTATTTTTACGGTAAATGCAGCCAGTTTTTTAAGCGCGCGCTCCTTGGTTTCGGGGCTCATCCATTCCAGGCGTTTAATGCGGTCGCCCAGGGTGCCTTTCAGGTTGTTCACCAGGTTAACCATGTATTGTTTGGCGGCTGGTGTAAAGTATTTCTCTACAAAAAGCTGACCTAATAATTCGCCGATACTGCCATCAACCAGGCCGCTCATGCGTTCGTTACGTGGGGTTTGTACTTTTTGGCCGGTTAATGTCTTGCTAAAATCAAAAGTAGCGTTTACAAATGGCGAACTTAATGATGATGACGCACCTTTAAGAATGCTCCATTTCAGGTAAACTTTCCAGCTGTCAACAGGAGTAACCGCTAAAAGCGAGTCGGCCACTTTAAAAAATCCGGGCTGGCCAACCAATACAGTATCCTGTCCACCGGCTTTTAATTGTGGCAATAAGGTGTTCCAGTTTAAGTGCGGGGTGATCTTGCTGAAACCATCAACAGAAAATTTATTGTAGGTAATGTTAGGGTCGCGCATGGCTACACGGCTCAGCTGTGCTTTGGCCAAAGTAGCTTCCAGGCTAAAAATAAGACCGGCATTTTTAACAGCTTCTTCGTTGCTGCTGCCGGTTAGCGTGAACAGCGCTACAATGTATTTTTTGTAGGCGTCCTGGATGCTTTTGGTGCGGCTATCGGCTTTCAGATAGTTATCGCGATCTGGCAAGCTGGTACCACCCTGGTTAAAGCCCACCACATATTTGTTTACGTTTTTCTCGTCCTGCCCAACGCCAAATCTAAAAAGCGGACTACCCTCGCCGTTAACACGTTGGTAGGTCATTTCGCCGATAACGCCGTCGAGGCTGTTGATTTGATCAATCCGTTGCAGATCGGGTTTTATGGGATCATAACCACGTTTTTCGATAGTCAGGCTATCCATACCGCTGGCATACAGATCGCCAACACGTTGCCTTAAGCTGCCTTTGGGCTGTGTGGCTGATGTTTTGCTTACCTCATTCAGCAGGCCCAATAATTTATCGGTATTTTCCTGCCGCAGGATGTTAAAGCTTCCCCAGCGGGTTTCTTTGGCAGGTATAGCGTTTTGTTTTATCCAGTTGCCATTGGCATAATCAAAAAAATCATTGCCAGGTTTTACACTCAGGTCCATATTGGCCGGATCAATGAATTTTTTAGGGACTGCAGGTTTGTGTTTCGGTTTGGGAGATGTGCCGCCACCGGCAGCAAAACTGTTGGCCGACAGTACTAAAGCGCCTGCCAGCATAACGTAAGATAACTTTAATTTCATATTAGATTTAAAAATTAAAGTTAATGAATTGCAGCAGATATGCGCAAACCGCCTTATGAAAAATACTTAGCGGTTAAACCAGTTTATAAAAAAGGAAAGCTTTGATCTTTTCAGGATATCAAGCCAAAAGCGGTGCAGGTCCATTGATTTCATGGCTGTTAAGGTTGTTCCTTTAAGAAACGCAGCTATTGTAAAATTATTGTGATAAAAGTATAGCGATAGGTTTTAAACCCATCGCTATATTTAATAGGTGGGCTGTGGCTTATCCGGCCACGTTCCTGATCTTAATCATCTGTTGGCTCCCAAAGCTCAATAATGTTGCCTTCCGGATCGAGCACATGCACAAATTTGCCGTAATCATATTCCGCAATTTCATCAACAATGGTCACGTTTTCTTTTTTTAGTTCATCTACCAGCGCAACCAGGTTTTCTACCCGGTAATTGATCATAAATGGCTTGGCCGAGGGATTGAAATATTTGGTATCCTGGGGAAACGTACACCAGGAGGTGGATCCTTTTTTCGACGGATCATCGGCCTGCTGCCACTCAAACGTTGTTCCGTATTCACTCTTAGGCAATCCAAGGTTTTTGGCGTACCAATCGTTCATACCCTGCGGATCATCGCATTTAAAAAATATGCCTCCAATGCCTGTTACTTTTTTCATATCTATTATATGTGTTGTATGATTAAAAAAGGGATATCAAATGGATGAAAAGCTGGGCATTGATACTCAATTTAAGGGTTTCTTTATACACAGCCTTTGGAGCAATTTCCAGCTATTTTTGGATATTACCAAATCTGTTTTCAAATCTTCTATTGGCTTTTTAATAGCATAACACGTTAATCTATATGCTATACAGAGCAGATCTGTTTATTGGGGATTATTAATCTTTTGATAGTTTTTTATTGATATTAATGAGCGACATGCCGGCTTTTGCGGGATTTATTTTCAGAACCTCGCCGATTCAAGCGTCCACGCTTACGGTTATTAAAAAGTAAGCGTGGACGCTTACCAAAAACAATATCCAAGCGTGGACGCTTGGATAGGCAGGTAACATTTAACCAAAAAATTAATTAATCATCATAAAAAACAAAAAATGGAACAAAATAAAACAAACACCGCCCTTTTAGTTATGGATATGCAGGCGGGTATAGTAGCCATGCTGGCCGCGCTACCTGAGCCGGCAGCTATCCTGAACAATATAGCTAAAGCTATCGCGAAAGCGCGCGAGCAGGAAATTCCGATCATTTATGTAGTGGTTGGTTTTAGGCCAGGTGGACCGGAAATCAGCCCGAACAATAAAAGTTTTGCTGCCAGTAAAGAACGCTTAACAAGCGTTAACATGGCTGAATTTATGCAGGTTCATGAAGATTTAAAACCCCGGGCCGATGAAGTTGTGGTTACCAAAAGGCGTTTCAGCGCGTTTACCGGCAGCGATCTGGAAGTTATCCTGCGGGCTTACGGCGCTCAGCACCTGGTGCTGACGGGTTTATCTACCAGTGGTGTAGTTTTATCTACCCTGCGCGAAGCGGCAGATAAGGATTATCGCCTAACCGTACTGGCCGATTGCTGCGCAGACCCCGACGAGGAAGTGCACCGCGTACTCACCACCAAAGTTTTTCCGCGCCAGGCCGATGTGCTCACGGTGGAGGAATGGCCTGCTGCGTAGGCTGAGGATCTCCTACGGATAACAGCCCATAAAATATGGGGTAATTTAAGGGGGGAGACAACCCCGGAGGGGTTAAAGGTCGGTAGAGGAGAAAACGAGCATAAATTTCGTGCCGTTAGGTACGAAACTGGCCGTTGCGTACCTGACGGCACGCAGAATGATTTAGATGTATGCTTTCTACTTTTTGCACCGATGGTGCATGCTAATTTTGTTCCTTTAGTGTCTCTCGTAGATTTAACGTTAACCTCTCAGTCCCCCAAAGTGACCTGAAGAGCTTTTATCCCATTCAAAAAATCCGTATATTTGTATATACCACGGCCCGGTTTTCTCCCAAAAAGAGAGAACCGGGCCGTTTGGTTTAGCAATAAAAGGGCCCAAAAACGACCGGTTTTAACTTAGTTATTTGACAATCAATTATTTAATAC